>JAKRZM010001169.1:83637-102418 GCA_036379175.1 Heliconius cydno galanthus | reverse complement strand
GGTAGACAGAGGGAACCTGGGAACCTAGTGTTAAGATACTCAATACCGTTCCGTTGTTAGTCATTGTAGATGTAGAATTATAGTAAAATGTAAATTAATAATAAAAATCGACTAATTATTATAAACAAAGTAAGTTTAGATAGTATCCGAGTAGGTATTACCGTATTACATTTAAACGTAATATACGGAAAACTTAGGCATCTTCAATTTATAACTAATAAATATAAGAAGCAATATAAAAATAAAGTAACTTATACAATAATATAAATGAAAAATAATTTCATAAAATTTTATACAAGCCGACGGAAATTTTATATAGCTTAAGTGTTTCAGGAAAACGACTCTTAGTCCTAAGATTACGTTAAGAAGCTGTTAATTTTTTTCATACATTTATTTTTTAGGTCGCAACGAGGTGCTTGTGTTTTATAATGGGTTTTTTATATAATTATAGCCGTACCATGGATAAATAAGTGTAACTCTATTTTTTTAAGAATTTATTTATTGTTTTTAATAATAATAGAACATAATATACCTACTGTATATATATTTTTAGACAGAGGCAATTAAAATTGACATTTTTTTCCGCATATAGCAGCTCAACCAAAAAAACTCGAGTGCTAAGACAATCATTTCTTCGATTTCAGCACCTATCTGAAACACTGATTCTTGAGGGGGGAAAAAAAATAATTCATACCCACAGTGGGTACCGAGCCTACAACCATCCCGCCTGCCACTGACGAGACGGGAGCCTTAAATATTTAATATTTAATTAAAAATATTTTAACATTAAGTTAAAACTGGATTATTGTATCATTAAATAAGAGAGTATATTTATTATTTTTAATTTTGAATCAAATATTTCAATCTCAATGAAACGTGTGTTGAACTACGAAGAGCTTTTAATATTTTTATAGCAGGAATGAAATAAAATGTGATAGCATTATTATTTTTAATAACGGATAAAATGAATATTGTAAATCCTTTTTTGTTTTGTTTGTAATTTTTTTATTTTTCATTTTTACCAGCATTACTTCGGCACTCTCAAGAATTCCACGTTACGAAAACGTAGATGCTGAGATGGATTTGTGGTATGACGCGGTCTGACCGCAGACGCAATACATACCTTCGAGTTGGTCTTGGAGTCCGGAGGAAATAAACCGAATAAGCTCCACGAGGGTCAATTTAGATGATATGCCTACATTGCGTGCCGGCCTGTGCCCTATTCTATATCAGATGGAATTGCATTGCTATGACATTCATCCAAACCTCCCGAGCAACCAAGAAAGACTTGCCGTGATGACTCTATCACGACATAGCTTCCTTTTCATAAGACCCAATGGACTAACCATTGAGGATGTTGAAGGCTACGGATAGTGCTATAGCTTAGCTTGGTCGAAAGACAGTCTCCAGACAAATACCAGAATTCATGCCAGGTAGAAGATATGCACTTAAAAATTTTATTCACTATGGAAATTCTAAAGTGTGTTAGGTATATCACACATTTACTCAGCTAAGTCTTCCAATTTTCATTCATATTAAGATTGATATAGTTTTAAAGATGGCTCAAAAGTAGAATTGTTTGTCATAAATATAAAATAAATAATATGTTTTGAAATAAGTTTAATTTTTGAGTTCAGATATCCACGAACTGTATATTGTTTTGGTAAAAGAATCGAGATGAATAGCACATGTATAAGTACTCATATAATAATTCATTCACTAACTTTTGTGAAAAGAAAGCTTTAACTAAGTAACTTTCGATCTTTAGGCTACATAATATCGGTTAATATGAATAGAAATAAAATATTCCCTTCGTTATATTATTTTTACATATAAATAAAATTTAAGTGTTTGTCTGAGATTTAAAAAAAAAATCTGATTATCTTAGCTTATCTCTGGAACAGTTGAACTGATTTTTATGCGACTTTCACTGGAAAATAGATCAGGTTGTAGAGCAACATATAGGTTTTATTCTGGAATTTCCACGGGCTTTACCTGATAGATATGAAATAACTAAATATATTTCTATTTAATACGACAAGTCTTTCTAGTAAAATTAAATACAATTCCAAAAAAAATACGATTTATTAAATGTATAACAGTATAGATAACCATAGTTAAATAAAATATATCTTTTCAACCCAATTTTATGTCGGTATAAAAAGTGAAAGTTGAAATGTGCGATAAAAACTTTCAATAGAAATAAGAACACCCATTCAAAGTTAAAGCAAGGACCTACAGGAATAAATTTTAAAAAGGCTTACCATAATCTTTAACACATATGAATATATCTATCAGGGATCTTTCCTCAAATTACTTTTCAGATTACATTAGTCGATGAAAAATGAAAATTGTATTAAAAAATTAAAGAAATATCCTATTTCAGTTTAGTATATTATATGGAGACAGCTTGACAGTTAAATGTACTTGTCGTCTTCATGTACGTCGCTCTGTTTTGCTCTGTTTTCACATTTAAATGTCCTGAAATAATCTGCCATCATATATGAAATTTATATCATACTAGTGGACCCGTACGCGGCTACGCCCGCTTGAACTATACTAATATTTATTAAATATACTTATGAAATTATTTTCACTTTTCAATAGAGAGATGCGGTAAGCAAGCTCATTTTGGGTGACGTTTTCTAATAACAAACATTGCAAATCGTTGCTTGGCAACGACAGTTGTTATTAACATGGCGGAATAAATTGCATGTCAANTCTCTATATGAGTATTTTATCACAATTAAATTAGCGGTTTGGCCCTGATTGCGTAAAAGACAGACAGACAGACAGAGTTACTTTCGAATTTATAATATAGGTATGGATAACAAAACGAGACGATACTTCTATCATATATAAGACAATACGCGGTGTTGAGATCCGCTACTCAATACGTAATATTCCGGTAACACAGAAAACGAAAGTCTTATATCAGATTTTGTCTGATTTTCCCTCTATTGAGTATCAGGCGTGATGCTGACAAAGGAAAAAAATCATAAAATATAATAATAGCTAGATAACAATATGAAAGTACCTTACTTTGTTGATGAGGAGACATGGTTGTTATTATATGAGATCCTTTCATCAAATAGATTTTCTCAATATTTTTTCTTGTCCACGAATACCTATGTGGTATTAACAAAGAAGAGAAAGGCAAATTGGTGGCATTTTTGGCATAATTGGCATAATTGGCAATGATTATTATTTGACTGATTTATATATTATAGTTTTTTCAGTCGTTATTAACGAGCGTGTTTCGAAAGCTCAATTTTCCGTTATATTTAAAGATAATTTATATTTTTAAACTTAGTCAACTTCATATAAAACAAAGTACATAATGCAAGCCGTTTCTAAGCAGAGCACAGGTACATATACTTAGTTCAATATTGAAACCGGCGTTTTCCTTTGGCAGCTGCCCTTTACGTTGCAAATGAGAGATAAATCGATTGCTTCCACCAGAATGGCCATCAAGAAAGAAGACTTTTGGAGTTGTATTCAGCAAAAACTACTTTTAATTCGTAGTGGCAAAAAACAGCGAGAAGCTAAAAAAAAACCAAAATAACCCGGTCGGAGTGTCGTAACACTAGGTTCCCTCTGAAAAAATAACCGGTCGTGTACGAATGAGTCTTGTTAAGCGAGGATCCCGTCCTTATTTCATGATATTTCATGGTCGGCAAATACAACTTATAAAAATTGACAAATTTAAGCTTGCATACGCCCCACTTTTTTATATGAAATTAAATACAATTAATTTTGAACGCTATTTTGTCAGCTGGTTAAGATCGCTAGGAAAACTTTTAATTTTTTTATCACTGTAGCCAACTCTGAATAAGGTTTGGTCCTGTATAACTCACAATTCCTCATTGAAATGACAGCTAATTGTAGTAAATATCACATCGTAAATAAGACAAATATGGAATCATTATTAATTAAATGATTAATTTGAGCACAAATTTCAAAATAAACCTGTTTCAATTATGTAAATCGGCTAACATTAATCAGTTATGGGCGTTATCATGAGAGGGCTGCCGAGTGCAATATTAAAGCGAACGTTTGATGGCGATTGTTAATATAGGAACGTTACAGCTAGTCGGTTAAATATCTATGTAATCCCCGTTGTGAGCGCTCATCGCGTTCCGGTAACAGTATTATAATTAAACACAGAATTTGCTGTAGGCATGTACGAGTATGTCCTTTCAATGAAAATTAACTAAATTGCTTAGTAATATATATTTGGCAAAGGCAACCTAGTGGAAAGATACTCCGATCTTTACTTTCTGTCGAATTTTTGAGACAACGCACTTTGTTTTGTTACCAGAGCGAGGAAACAAAAATATTAAATAATTTATTCCCCTGAGTGGGAAATGAACCTACAAGCGAAGTATTCACAGTCACACGTTGTAACACTGTACCACGGTGCATAGCTTAATAATAATCGCGTTAGTATATAAAAAATATTAACATTATGATATTTTTTTACAACGTTTAAGTATATAAATAAATGTTGTAAAATATTTTGTCCTTCTTGTGGAAGAGGACTACCACTTTAAAATATTAGAAATATTTAATAAATTACATTTTCGCATTTATCTTTTCGCGGATAGTTGCAAAAATATCTCCACAAAAGTGTTGACAACAAAAATGATGTAAAACTCCCCCGACACAAAAAGCAAACGAATAAGTCTCTTTTTCAGACATACACATACAAACAGACACCTAAACACATACACAAACAATACAATATTGATTCGCTTAAACATTTACTATATCTTATTATTAGTATAAACATTATATATTTATAAAATAACTCGACCCGAACGAAACGAAATATATTTATGAAATTATTTTCAGTTTTCAATAGAGAGATGCGTTAAGCAAACTCATTTTGGGTGACGTTTTCTAACAACAAACTTTGCAAATCGTTGCTTAGCAACGACAGTTGTTATTAACATGGCGGAATAAATTGCATGTCAAATTAATAAGTATTTTAATATATGAGTATATATCGATAATATTACAAATATGAGAAAAAAAAGTATCCTATCTTCATCCCGAGGCCCTCAAGTATATTTTATCACAATTAAATTAGCGGTTTGGCCCTGATTGCGTAAAAGACAGACAGAGTTACTTTCGAATTTATAATATAGATATGGATATAAAATTATCTCAACTTCATTTTCTCAGTGGCAAAGTATCATTTTTCTCAGGCTCTCATTAGAACACAATCTCATCAGCGTTAATATCATCTCAGTTGGCAATAATACAATGTTCTGCAAATACTGGTACATATCCAGCGACGATTAGGCTGGCGCTCCGCCAGCATATCTGTTCTTGATTTTTAAATACTCTTTATTCTATTTTAACAAAATTTTCTTTTATTGTAACAGAGAAATAACAGTAACTCTTGTAATATCACTATCAGCTTATTTAATAATGGAAAACAAACAATTGGTTTGTATGGAAAAATAAATGAAAAACGTTCCCGAAAAAAAGTGACAAAGGTCAATCCTCCATTTTATTTCGAGCGAGGAACCTCAAAATACTTAATTGTCACAAGTAGTATAAATCAAACCCGAATACGTCGAGTTTACAGTAAGTTGCAGCGCTGCTGTGCCACAACGACCTCGTTTTATTGATAATGTAATTTTTTTTCTTCACCCTTTTCCTGCATTTGGCGGGTCTGTACTAGTAAAAAGAAGGAATAAATTTCCGTATATTTTGAAATATTGCGTGTTGGGGCTTGGGGAGTGACTGATGTTTAACTATATCAAAAATGAAAAAAAGGTTGAAAATATTTTTATGTTAGCTTTTTAAAAATATTTTTAACATTTCACAGTAAAGATCGTAAAATATTTTTAGAAAACACATATATACAAATTTGTACGAAACGTTATACGGTTGGATGGTTTCCAATAGGCGCGGGTTCGAGTCCGTACATTCAACTTTTTATATGATGACAAATAATATTTTTTATAAATATTTTGTATGAAGTCGAATTATAAAAATACTAAAAATATTTTTATCATAATTGTTTTTTTAGAGTTCGATGAGTTTTAATTACAGACAAACTTAAATTAGGTCGTTGGTATACTTTGTGCGGTTGCTGTTTATTTACGTTTTGTTGGTTAAGCTAATTTTGTGCAAACACAAAGGCAAAACAAAACAAAGCGATAAAAATCTTTACGTTTTCATTTAAAGCTTTTTAAAAATCAAATCAACATTATCATGATTTTCATTGGAGCTAAATTAATATCATTGATTGATTCTGAAATGTAAGTAAAGCTAGTTGGTTGTGGATTTTTGATATATAACTAGCCAGTGGGTGGGTAAACCGCTACCGGCCAGATCAACTAGGATTTAGAAATCAGCTGCATACTGAACTTCTGCAAGAAACATTAGTTACAAAGTTACGTAATATACTCGTAGATTATGAGGATATGTTAACATATTCTGTGATATTAAATTCGTGAACAATATACATTAATTTAAATATATATTTTATTAAATAAATAACCATAATGTTAAAAAAAGCTTTTAAAAATACATAGTGCAATGTTTCCGAAATGCTTGATTATTGAATTGGCATTTCATTTCTCATATTTAATTTTTCTTTTTCTTGTTATTTATCTAGTTTTTTCTGTAATCTGTGGCTTTTGTGCGACTCAAAAATATTGTTAATTAGTATTCCAGTGTATGGGTTCAATACGAGTTCTCTCTACTGCACTCTTTTTCGTGGGATTGAATCCCCAAACATCGTGTTTACAATCAGACACTACCCCACTGCAGCATAACGGCCTCAATTACTTCAAAATGTTTATATAAGTAGATACGTGGAGTGCCATAAAATAAATACCCGACTGAAAAACGAACTAGTATAATATCACTCACATACGTAGCATAAATAGAAAAGTAAAAATTTAAAACAAATCCGCTCGACTGATCGTTGGACAAATGTTATTCGATTTAAAACTAAATAAAACGATCACTTGTTCACACTTTTCAAAACTGTTTTCATTGAAATTGATATCTATATTTTTTGATGAAATGAACGTACTAGTTAGTTGAGTGTTATCTACATTCAAACGTATCATATTTTTGCTGAAATCTATATATTAATGCCTAAAGCAAAATTTTGTATCATTTTTACGATAATTGTGCGGACGGAGAAGTATGAAATTTGGAAGTTATAATTTATACTAGCGAACCGCTTGCACTACATAATTATTTATTTATAGTATGTGGGTTCCCATTCCCACTCGAGGAATTAACAAGGCAAAGCGCGACGTTTAACTCCGCCTCTCAACACCCAATGCTTCGAGAATTCTTCGCAAAGTGGGGAACAGAGTATGTTAATATACTAGGTCCCCTTTGTCTACCCTGCAATATGCGAGATAACAGCGTGAATCTAAAAGAAACAGAAACGACAGTTTAAAAACTATTACGTTCAATTTTTATTTTAATAAAATAAAAAAACATAATAAAATGATAGAATTTTATGACAGGAACTATGCAGAATATTTTCTACAAAATAAAGCTAGATTCTAGACGTTCAGGCAACAGCTGGAATGCTTCACGGCGAGCCATGCGTGAGCACTGCGGCTTTATTTCAGACCTACCCACTTGAGACGTGATGCTTTTCGGCGTATTATAAATGAGATATTTGTGTCTTACATTTTTCTGTATATTTTATATTATATTATTTAAATATTTAAAAAAGATTAACTTTCTAAAGACTACACTACTCTAAGCACTCGAAAACATTTAGTATATATATCTTATTTCTCCTCCAAGCTTTATCTCTTCACTGAGTTTGTCTCTAAAAACTACATTTTAGACATAAACTGATGCATCAATCAATATATCTTTAAATCATCATCATCATCATCATCAGCCTGTCCTCGTCCATTGCTGGATATAGGCCTCTTCAATGGCACGCCACTGAGCTCGATCTTCGGCTCTTCGCATCCAGCCGTTGCCCGCCACTTCTTCTTCAAATCTTCAAATAACAACTAATAAATATATGAAATGCTTATACAAACAGTTTTGCGACGTTGAGTTCTGTTACTCAACACGCAATACCGGGTACGGAAAGTGGGGAACGGAGTATCTTAACATTATGTTCCCTCTATCTACCCTGCTGTGTGTGGGATGTAGCGTGAAGCTGATTAGATTAGTTTCTGGAAGATGGAAACAAAAATATAAAATATTATTATTTTAAAATAGTATAAAAAAAAATTAAAAACTACTTATATGTATTTAATATGCACGTCTACGTCGTCGTCTATTATTCCATAGCTCTATAATTTATTATAAGAATGCTCTATCTTTACGTGTGTTTACTACGATTGTTACTTTTGTTTACACTAACATTTGTATTGCATATGAAATTCTAAAAAATATATAATTTCTTCATAAACACATAATTTCACTATCATTCTTTCTTCAAACATTACCAACAAAATAATATGGACTCGTTTCTTATATATTTTTTTTTTAATGGAGAAATTTGTTATTTACCTGTGTAAGTACTTACTTACTTTTCAGAAATAGAAGAAAGACACTTAAAAATCGACAATTCAAAGAGTCAATATTCTTTTTAAATTTTACTTAAATAAACTTAACTTTTTAAACTTTTAACTCAAATTAAATTAATTGAAATATGTCGTGTTGGTTTTGGTACATTTCATAGCTTCTTGGCTGGATTTGGTATATAAAGCGCATTACACTGTTCGTATTTCTATTCTACTAGTAGAATATAATAAAAATGACGAACTTAAGTCTAATGAACGATGAATTTTCTAAACCATATCAATTGGTATTGATATTTTCAAAATACACTTGCATTGATATTTTTAATGAAAGAAATATAATGATATATAAAATAAAATTTATTCCTTATTTCATATTCATGTTGCATATAGTAAGTGCAGTAGGTCAGTGGTGTAGTGTTATAGACAAATTTAATGATGGAGCAGACTTTTTGGATATGTCCTCAGACTTATCATTTGCAAACAATTTAATAGAAGGTTTTTTTTTATTATTATTTAGTTTGCTGAACTACTACTACTACTACTACACACATTTGAGTATTTGAAATATAAACTTAAACTTTTATATTAAATGTTACTTTTGTAGATTGTATGGTTTATCTGCATATATGTTTAATAAGAAAAAGAATTGAAAATTTCGTAGTGAAACTTGAAACACAGTGGCGCAGCGACGACACCCTGTCTACGGATGCTGTGAGAGTAAAACGATATCAAGTTAGGAAACTAAATTTATACAATTCTGGTAAGACTTTTTATATAAAGTACATAATATATAGTGAAGCCAGTCGTGGCGCACACAAAGTGTACTGCAAAAATCGAGTGGTTGTGGGTTCAATCGCACGCAATGCCTCCAGAATTGAAATAACTTTCTATTTATGAAATTATTTTTAATAAAACAGACACTAAATGTGGCGAAGCTTGCCAGAATCCAATAGTGAAAACTGAATTAAAATCGGTTAAGCCTGTTCTGAGATTAGCGTGAACAAACACACGGACAGACATTTTTTTATAATCATTGTTTTAGGTTATATTACACTAATAAATGTATATTACTAGGGAATCATTTTTCCGATATACCTTACAAGTACAGACACCGATCAGTTACGATTTTATTATAAGTATAGATGAAATCAGTATTAGCTGTCTCGCGTCTTTACAAAATATCACTAGGTTGATGAAAGGGCAATATCTATTCGCGAGAGTACAAATGCAGGAGATGTTTTTAAGATAAAAGTGCAAGATTTCCATTTTCTACCATTACGAGATGAGAAAAATTATAGAAGAATATTTTTTTTTCAGGGTACTGCGTGGGACTAGCATTGAACATTGTTTTTTATACATTAAACACGTTACTATTAGTAATTGTTAAAAAATTTGTACTGAACCGTGATGACGTAGTTTATGCTACAATATGGGAATTTAAATTACCATTCGATTACAGAGACAGTTTTATAAAATATTTGATCGCCTACATCGTGGATGTAATAAGTGGTAAGATTTTTGATGTATTTAATATTTTTCATATTGCGTGTTGAGTGGCGGAATTCAACGCCGCGCTTTGCCTCTACACCACCTCTACATGAAAATTCTATATATAAAAGGACTTGTATTATATAAATAATTTCCTCCAGTTGGAATCGAACCCACGCTTGTGCCCTTGAACTTCGATTGGCCTCAAATTAATAAAAAAATATTTTGTATCGGGCCATTAATATGTACAATGAATCCTCTGATTGTAACAGAAAAGGATCTAGCCACGCACGTAGCGTTCGTATGAAAAAGACGATCAAAGCGAAAATTTTAAAAGAAAAAAGATTTTATCTCGGGGGTGAATATAGCATTGCGACAGGTTGTGGATTCGATTCTCACTCAAGGAAATGAAATATTTTCACTTCCCCGCTTTGGTAGGTGGCTTGGAAAACGCCACTCAACACGTAATGCCTTCAGAATTCGGCGGAAAATGGAGAATAAAAGTGCCTTAATGGGAACGGAGTGTCCAGATTCAAGCACCTTTGCATTGCTATATGCCGGATACAGCTTGAAGCTGAAAAATTAAATATTCATATAACTGTATTGGGCATGTAATAATATTCTAGCATAATATGTAGGTATGTACTTTATTTACTTTACACAAATCAGTTAAATTTAAACAATAACATCAACTTTATAGTAAATAATTTAATATTCACAAACTGAAATTATTCATTACAATTTACATCAAGCTTATCTCATGTGAAACCTCATTCATAGTCATTATTAATAGTGAATTAATCTATTAAATTATGTAAAGCTTTTCATACAATTAGTTCGAACTAACATGTATAGGTAGGTATAAAAATGTTTTAAAGTATTTATAAGTGACTGGAATTAGGCCATAAAGAAGTTCGTATACATTGCCATTATCACGTAAATATATTATATATTTTTATATTTTAAATAAAGTGAAAAAAGTGAAAGTGAAAATGTATAGGTATTTCACAGTAACAAACAATTACAAACTTATATTTGTAGTTTATTTCATACAAAATGATTGCATGAAATTTGGCAAGAAGTGAAAACTTACAGTATAAATAAAGGAAAATAACAGGAAATTTATGCTTATATTACATATAAAAATATTACAAACTTATATTTGTAGTTTATTTCATACTAAACGATTGCATACGCCCGCTAATTTAAATTTGTAAGCTTTTATAAGTACTGTACTTCTCGTTGAACTACAATCCTGAAATTAGTACGAAAGCTTAGGTGCACGAGCACGACTCGCACTTGATCGCTTTTTTAATTTTCAGCAACCAGCGTAGCTTTAACTTTGAATTGTTGTATGTTCCTTCTCGCCGTCAGTATGAACCAATTACGAATTTTATTCTTGCTACTACAAATAGACTTCAAGGAAATAATTGAGTCGAATAACAACGATATAGATATTACATTAAAAATGGCAATTCAAAGACATTCCATTCTATCTGAGTAAGCAAGTGTTTTTTACATTTAAATTAAGTATATATTTAATATTAAAACCTATATACTTTTACTGTAGAATATACTTACTTTATATATATTTAGTATTTGCCATCGTGACTTAGTGGATGTGGATTCGATCCCCAGTCGAGGGATTAAGTTATATCAATATATAGATATAATATATATACTACATATAAAACTAACTGTAATTTTAGATTAATAAAAGAAGTCGGTGAAGCGTATGGAGGTATCTTTGCGATACGTATTTTCTTTTTCTCGGGCACTGTTTGTTTTTATGGGATTTCTGCGAGAGTGAGTAATATTTCAATCCACTGCTATACGAGTTGTTAACAAAATACGACAATTTTATTTTATTTTGTATGTTTCAGATCAACTGTAGACTGGAAGACTTTGCAGACTTGCTGATAGCGCTTTTAATCGTAATAATATATTTTTACGTCACCCTGTGCGGCCAACTTGTTACGGACGCGGTAATAAACATAATAATAGATATTTGTACGTTTTTTACTCATAATTTCTATAATAATAAGAAAATAAGCAATCGTTCTTCAAATAAAATGACGAGAAAAATTACATTACGCTAAATGTCACCAGGAAGTATAAATTCATTTTGTTTAGTCTTGACAATTTAAGAAATTTATATTTATATTATTTTTTGAAGAAATTTATTATTATATTATTTTTGGAAGAAATTTATTTTTTTATTATTAGTGATTTTAATCACAGGCACAAGATATAGCTACCGTGGTATATAACAGCCCATGGGAGGACCTGACTTGTAAAAATAAAAGAATGCTTATCTTTACTATTTTGAGGTAACTTGAACTTTTAAGATGGTAAGTTGATAAAAGATAAGATGAGATATGGACCGTTTATTTTGAAAGTGGTGTAAGTCCATTTTTGAGAAAAATGAGATATCACGTAATTCATGCTTAATTTAATGTAATGTTTTTATATATAACTAGTCCGTGTTTAATTTCTCAAAAAAAACCCATGTTTTGAACAACTTAAAATCGGTCGGTAAATGAAATTGCATAATCATCGACATACTAATCTTCAATTTTCTCGAAACAAAAGAAAATGGACTTACACCACTCTCAAAATAAACGGTCCATATATTATTTAAGTTAAACCACACAAGTTATACTGTCAAGATTTCAATTATTTGTTTCTTACAAATTAGAGAATCAAAAGAATGTCTTCAGAGAATCTAAAAAAAAGAATGTACTGACAAAAACACCTCCTGTTTCCTCCTTGTTCCTTGCTCCTTTAAACATATTGCTATTTATATTTCAAGAAAATCATTATAAAAAATATTTACATTATCTATAGTGATGTTATTTTTACTTACAAAGATACTTGAAATATATAAAAATATTTATCATAATATTTGTAACAAATAAAACACATTTTCTAAATTTTTACATTACTAAACCTAAAAAAAATAACTCTTACTCTTAAGGTAACGTGAAAAAGCAGTAAATTTTCACACACATTTATTTTTTAGGTCACAACAAGCTGCTTACATTCGGTCTACGAGTTTTACTGAAATATCTTTGAATACGTTTACAAAGGTAAGTTGGCATGCATTTTTAAAAAAATGTAACGATATATTATAATCTAAACTAACTTTTATCTCCAGCTTCACCCTTGTGGCCAAATCGAAATAGCTAAAAATTTTCGTTAATTGTTATTTATAGTTGTTATTACAACAGAAAAATAATACAGATTAGTAATTAAATAATTATGTAGATCAAGCGGGCGAAGCCACGAGCGGGTTGCTAGTTAAATATAATATATTTTATTAAAATATATTATTAATTCATTCATTAATAATAAAATAAATTTATTCGTATAAGTGTATTAAATGTAAAAATATATTTACATTTAATACACTGTACATAGGTAAATTACCAACTTTATAATGTTGTAATTTTCTTTACAGATTATGAAAGTTTGCTGGTCACTTATTTCTTTGGTTACTACTTTCATCGATAAATAAATATCTATTAAACTAGAGAACCTCCTACGGGACTCAAACCTAGACTTGCGGTCGTCGGTCGTCGGTCGAAGTTTATATTGTTAGAATTACGTATATATTCAGATACACAGACGTATAAACATTGTTAAAAATACACATACACATAATTATAATATAAACAAAACGCTTGCAAATAAAAATACCCACTGCAATTCCACTGAAAAATGCTCAAAATCAGAATCTGGATTTAAAGTAACTATTGGGTGCCAGAAAATTTGTTGACCTATATTTCTTGAAATACAGAAATATTTATTTCTTTATAAATAAAATAAAAAAAAAACGCCTGAAAATATTTTTTATGGAGGAAACGAACGTTTCGAGTACGATGAGGCTTACGGACGAGCTCAAATTAGGCTGGGATTACACTCGGTGCAGTCGCTCTCTGATTGATTTTCGTTGGTAACTCTTATGCACGATATAACTATTACCTGGACAGCCGCAACATATGTTGAACTTTAAAATTGTCATCAATATATTTATTACGGTAATTAATGTAATTGCGTATCGTAGATGTTACAGATTTTCATATTTCGTAGAAAAATGCACAGAAATTAAATTTTAAAAAATAATCTAAAAGCAGAGAGAACCTAGTGTTGAGGCACTCCGTTTCCCACTTTCCGCCAAATTATGGAGGCATTGCGTGTTGAGTGGCGGAACTCAACGCCTTGCTTTGCCTCAACCAGAGCGAAGAAATGAAAATATAAATATAAATAAATATTTAATTACAGAAAATATTATAATTTTATATTATAGTTAAACTAAAGCAAAATAAAGTCTAAATTATAATTTAAATTATATATTGTAATTTTATATCGAGAGTAATTTGCAATGAAAACGTGCAGAGCCACTTACTGTTATTTGTTGACAGAATTTGAAATTTAAGCAAAGTTAGTTCGTTGCGGGTTTTAGACACGACTAGCCACTCGATCGGTAGACCGCTACCGGCAACTTCAACTGGGATTTCGAATTCGGGTGCATTCTGAGTAACTGTTACAAGAAGCATTTAGTTTAAATGTAACACTATGGTATTAGCATATGCATGGATAGAGTTAGTAAAAATTATAAGCGAGAACCTTTTAAGCTAATTATATATATGGTATCAACAAAAAAATTGCGCTAATAATAATAGTACCTAATAAAATTATAGATGAATATTACTGTAATTAGAAAAAAAAATACAGAAAAATTAAAAACACAATTATACTAAAAGAAAATTGTTATATTGTTTTTTTTTACTCTTTCAGCTTTTATGGTAATAACCTTATTTTGTCTTGCCCTATTCTTCAATCATTTAAATTAATTTCATTATAAGTTAATTTATTACGGAATGTGAACTTAAGTTTATCAACTTTTGTAAGTTGTACTTCCCTTTGACCTGCAGTCCTGAAAATTGGTAAAGCTTCGGTGTATGAGTCCGACTCGCGCTTAACCGGTTTTTTAGAGAACCTAGGTACCAAGTAGTAAGACACTGCCTATTGAGTAGCGGAACACAGCGCNTGGCAGAATAAATTGCATGTCAAATTAGAAAGTATTTTAATTTATTAGTATATACGTGTAATGTAATGTTATATAGCCTATAGCACTTGTGAAGAATGCAGCTTTCATACAAAACAAAAACAAAGTAAATCGATCCAGTAGATCTAGAGATCTTAGCGTTCAAACAAACAAACAAACAAACAAACTCTTCCGCTTTATTATATTAGTAAAGATAGATTAAGTTATTCTTAAAAGTTTACTATTTTAGTATAAGTATTTGAACTCACTTTTAAAATGACAAGATAATTTAAAGAGTATTATTATTCTAAACAAATAAAGCATAACTAGTTATGTAAATGATATATGAGAACACTGGTTCTACTTACCAATTAATATACGATATTAATTATGTAATCCCTTTATAATCCAACGATTCCTACTATCAAAGCGATACTGCCGAATTAAGCCTTTGTACATACATATATTACTAAATAATTGTAATGAACTCCATACCTATGACATTAATCTATCTGTATATAATACTACGTATTAATATCATGAGCCTTAGATTAGGGTCACTCGCAATACTAATATATGACGTTTTTAAGGTTTGACAAGAAGAAATAAATTAAATTATTTTTTTTGTGTTCATAAAACATTCAATTTTGAATTCGAAATAAAACGTTAACACGTCAAATTCATTGATTTACAAATTAGTGTTTTAAAACGTTTTGTCTTGTTAACAGATTGAGAAAATTTAAATAAAGCATTCCCCCAAATCGGAGCTTCGCGTTTACACGCTTGCCATTGCGCCACGAAGGCCTTAAACTTCAAATTCGATATTACTTACAAAATAAATAAACAAAAATATGAAATAGCAATATACAGAGTTAAATACTACGTCTTTACAAACTCTCCATCTTATTATACATTCTTAGAAAATAAATATACATTAAGTTTAAAACTGCCTCTTCAACCCAGCATTAGGTAAAAAGAAGCCAAAGTTTTCACATTATTTCAGTGTGAAGGCAAGAAGTGAGGAAGTTCGTGGAGGATGCTTAAATTGTCGCTACAGTACACAAAACTGTCAGAGCGCAGTTGGACCATCTGTGACCCGGAGGGTGTTTAACAAAAAGATAAAATCTATTTACTCCACTGTTGTCGCGTCGCCGCAAATACGACTATAAATAAATGATTCGGGTCGAACTAAAAGCTGTGCTTTGGAGTCTTTCTATTTGTTGATTTCTTATTTTTTATAGTTTAAAGGAACCTCTTTTAAGAAATATATTCAATTTTAAATATATTCGTACCAATACCAGTATGACATAGCTATATATAATGTACTTATGTATGAACATAAAAATCAGCTTCACGTTTTTTGGTTTGGGTTGTGATTTTTACCAGAGCGAGGAATTGAAATAATTTAAATATTTTCAATTTTCCTCGAACGAATGTAGTACCCACATCAGTAGGTAACAGTCAGACACTTTCCCACTGCGCCATGATGGCCTTATATTAAACAGCATTAGCAACGCTGTAGGTACGGAAGATTTTTTATTATTGTAAAATTTTTATTTTAATTAATACATTAAAAAATTATGTTATTATCAATTTTTTTTATATAATACTCGTAGATAATGACATTTTAATTTGTAAATGAATAGATAGATACATTAAGTTTATATATTGTAATTTTATATACAGTGTTGCCAGTATTTTATAGCACTAGCAACACTATATAGAATAATTCTAATTACTATTGCCCAAACAGTATGTTGTTTTTAATTTAATTTGAGACATAATCATTAATTACATATTACTTTGTAAATTGTGAATAAGGAATTACGTTTACTTCATGTATCGTACAAAAACATATCAATTGAATCAAAATTAATAAACATTTTTAATGTTCTGTAAAAACATTAAGAGAATTCAATATAATTTAAAATTGGTTGGCGCTGTTCGTTTTATTATTCCTACATTGAAACCACTACTCAAACAGTATATAATGATTTTAATAAATAAATAATAATTATTACTAGCCAAATGTTGATAGATTATGGATGAAAGTTAGTCTCTGTGGTTTTCAGACACAATTAACCACTCTCCTGGTGAGCCGCTGCCGACTACTGTAACCCGGATTGTGTTCAACCAGTTTGGAATCATCAATTTGGAATACTTGCTTACACTTTGTTTGCTTCACTAGGTTTTTGTCTCAAAAAAATATATGGATAATTTAATATATTTAGATATTTAGCCATAAATTGTTATATTCTTTACATAAATGTTACTACAAGTTATTTTGTATATCTCTAGTATCGTATTTTTATATATTCACACATAGTGTTAAGACACTCCATAGTCCACTTTCTTCTGTATTCTTGAGGCTTTGCATGTTAAGAAGCGGAATTCAACGCCGCGCTTAGCTACGTTACCTGAGCAAAGAAATGAAAATATTAAATATTTTATACATTGCAAATGAAAATCGAACACATAACCGTCGCGCCTTTAGTCGCACGGTTGTGCGCTTGCGCCAGGACGGCCTCAACACACACATGATAGCCTAAAATAAAAATCAATATATTTTAATTTAAAATCGTGAAAAACTAAAATCAATACAATTCATTTGTAAAATTGAAATAAATGACAATTATTTAGAAGTATCTTATTTAAATAAACAAAACATAGTAAAACTGTTCATTTAAATTCAGCTAATTTAAACGAACAGAAACAATAATTAAAAAGTAAAATGTTTTATATCGATAGCAGATATTACCTACTGTTGTTATATGGAAATAAGTAAGTAACGTTCACAAAAATACCTTTTATTTATTTGGACATTTCAATATAATTATATTTTACATTGGTTTCATATAAAGTGGAGTGTAATTGCGAAGAATATAACCGCTAAGCCGTTTACGTTACCAACAAAACAATAAATGTTCAGATTTACAACGTAATAAAACCGTTGATTGCTTTTTCCATTTTATTACACTTTCAATAGCAATAGATGTATTCTGAATTATAAGAACAATTACCAAGGAAAATCCAACCCTAAAATAAAACTTATAATGTTATTTTCTTTAATAAAATAAATAAAAAAAGATATATATTTTTTTATTAAATAGGCCGTCGCGTCGTCGCGCTGGCACTGTACACGCGACGATTGTGAGTTCTATTCTTACTTGAAGGAATTTGATTCTTTTCATTTTTCTCATTTTCCTAACAATATAAAGCGTGACGACGACGATTGGACGGAAAGCGGTAAACGGAGTATCTTAACACTAGATCAGGTTATACGCTTATCTATAATTAATAGATAAGCTTAAAAATATATATAAAATTAAAAAATAAATAAAATAATTGCCAATAGTGAAACTGTTTTTTGTTTTTAGTTCCAAGAGAAGGCTCCTGTAGGTATAGTATAACTTGTAAGAAAAAACTTCACATGTTTTTCATTCTACCCGTTTTATTTTATTATTAAATAAATGTTATTCTTTATACATATGTATATATATTATATATGAAAAGATAGATGGCGCTCATGAATCTTTCATTGTCCTATAGAATCCAACAAAAGCTGTATTCACTTAAAACAAAACGGAATATAAGCCATACATCCCCAACACGTGGTTTGCATCACAAAGCGTGCCGTCCCAACACGGCATCACGGCAAGCTTTAACGCAGACTTCATTACAATATTTTCTAACGTTCACGAAGTTGATG
>JAKRZM010001169.1:60192-82032 GCA_036379175.1 Heliconius cydno galanthus | reverse complement strand
AATTAATTTTCACATTATCTTAAGTGCTTTGCAACCATACATTATATGAATAATCCAGTAGTAAAAGCGGGCGAAGCCGCAATAGGGTCGCTAGTATAAATATATAATATAAGCAAAAATGTGTTTGGTTGAACGCGCTAATCTCAAGAACTAGTGGTTTATTTATCGAGAAAGTCTATCACCACGTACATCTGAAAATGGTTTGAATGTAAATTAACAAATGCTAGTTTTATTATACTTTAATGTCTCATTATTAGTTTATAATGTTCCGTATACGACTTGCAAACTTCTCGACCACTGCGTGGGAAAGAAAATTTAAACTTTTATTTCAATCGTTTTAGTATCAAAGTTTTTGTAACTAAATCATTAGGAATTGTGTTCTATATTTTATAGAACTACAGTTCAAGTTCTTTATTATGACTTTTTACGACAAACGGATTCTTGCTTAAGTTATTTTTTATGTTCTACGAGTAAGTAAGTAGATATTTTATTTTTCTTAACTATAATTATGAGGCTATCGTGGCAGAGAAAAGACAGCATCTGATAGTAAATGTAATGATTGTAGGATCGATTCCCACTCGGTGAAATTAATCATTTACATTCTCCTGCTCTAATTGTTATGGTAAGCGGTAAGAAAAGTGGAGATTGAAGTGTTTGACTCCTCCTCTATACGGGATAAAATATAGAGTTGTTAGAAAGTGTTTCAGTGCCGCTACGTCCAATATTTTTTAAGGCTTTATTATTATTTTTATATCCTGGGTATGTACATTTATAAAAGTATTAATTTCTAACGATCAACATCAGACATCTATCTATATAAGATATAGTATTTTTTTAATACATTACTTGAGAACCATATATCTATTATATGTTATTTTTTTTATATAATTTCTTAAATAAATAAGTAAATATCACGATATTTACTTTAGGTCCTGGTCCTGGTACCTGGTCACGACCAGGGCAAAAAATAGCTATATTATATTATGTTGTTGAAATATGAGTCTTATAATGCAGCATACTATGTGACAGCATTACATTTACATATCCTATACATTGTATTTACATACACATAATTTTATATGAGAGTAGGTACCACATAAATTTCTACATTAAACAAGTATAATGGCTTATGGCTTCATCGTAAAATATTACACAATATCGTATAGAATGGTTGTTTTCCTTGGTAAAATAGTCATTTCCCCTTTTGCTTGTACATTCCACTTGTGTCAACAAAGGCAAGATTATTTAGCTATTATTATTTTATTATATACTGCTTATAAAATCAGTTTTACGCTGTATCAAGTATATAGCTGGTTGGGCTTAGGGAATCGTGTGTTAAGACACTCCGTTCTCCACTTTCCGCCGAATTTTCCGAGGCATTGTGTGTTGAATGGCGGAAATCAACGCCGGGCTTTTTTCCCTTCTTGCTAGTACGCAGAAATGAAAATATTAATAATTAACAGTTATTTCCTCGAATGGAGATCGAACCCACAAACGCCGTGTTACAGTTACACCCTTGTGCCCCTATGCCACAACGGCCTCTATACCGCTCCTAAATCTTCTAATACATTAAAAATCTCAACTTCCTTTGATTGTATAGTATAAAGTCGGCAGGAGTGTATAAAGTAGAAAATATGCGTCCGCTCGTGTTTTGTTTTAGCGTTTATAAAGCGGGGTGCCTTTATGGTTTATAGCTCAATAATAAAGACCGTAAAACCCTACGGACCCTCGTCGAAACTTACTGTGCTTCACAATGAAGTCGTTGCGATCGAGACCCTCAACTCCAGCTTCTCTTGAATTATTCTATCCTTTCGGTAATAGAATAGAAGGCACGGTAAGGCATTTAGTTTTATTTTGTTTTTCATTTTGACAACGTCATAATACAATTAGTTAGACTTTAAAAATCTATAATTAGTAATGAATTTTTCATATAATATAAATTATATAAAAATCGATTCCTTACGATGTTTGCATGTGACTTCTAAACGACGCAGCAGATTTTAAGGCTATATACACTAGTGTATATGAGAATAAAACTTAGAATAAAAAAGATTTGTAACGAGGTAAAAGCGTTTCAAAAGGATAGAGGGCTAATATTGAACGTATTTAAAAATCGTATTCCCAATTTTATTTTTTTCCCTAATTAACATGTACTACATATATGTAGCAGTTTATTATTTTCACCAAAATTCAATTGGACCTAATATAAACATATTTTGTTATACAAGATTATTTTGAAATAAACCCACTGTGATCGAAAAATTTTTATGCAAGACTACTCAAAGATGGCAACATGTGCGCGATATTATAGAGCTATATTACACGTAAATAACATTTCTATACTTTTATCGTCCTGAATATTCTTATTTTATTTTATGCGAGTCGTCGTCCACAACTTGCTTTGACTATCAAAATCTTTATACCATCTTATTGCTCTCCTAGATGCGATTTTACTGTCACACTTTGTGCACCTGCACCACGACTGGCCTCGTCATCATATTTTTATTTTAATGTTTATTGTTTAATATAAAAATAACTCAGCTACACACTGTATACCGCGTACAGCAGAGTAAGCAGAGAGAACCTAGTGCTGAGACACTAGGTTCTCCACTTTTTTCAATTCAATTCATTCCCTCGAGTGGGGATTGAACCCACAATCAGTCGGATTTACAGTCACCCTCTGTGCCCACCTTAAAATCAATTTGGCGGGTATTTGCATTTCTCAACAGTTAACCAAAGTGAGCCAATGTTTGAGGAGTATTTTGATATTGAAAAGCTATTCTAGCTAATGCACTTTAGTCATTATTCTATTCCAGTTTATCAGGTTTAAACATTTGTGCGGACAAACAGAAAGAGGCAGGCACCAAGCAGGTAAAATTAAAAAAAAGTTTAGTAGTGTTTTGCGTATCGTATAAATAACTATGTGCATTTGAAAAGCGCAATCATTTTGAAATCATTGACTTTTCATCTGTCTATGACTTCAATTACATTATTATAATGTATAGAAAGATATAGAACCTTTAGTAAATATTTTGTCAATTAAATTTAATCTTGTAATCTGTGAGAGTCAAAGCTCGGCAGGCTCAGTATAAACCAACCGCAATTCACAAAGGTTTATCACAAATTACAAACTAATCATAGTCCACCAATTGGGTCGCTCGGAAGAGGTTAATTTTGCCAATCTCACCGTGGCGTTTACTGCCAACACGACACAGATTCTAACAGAAAGGATATGTTTTTTTTATAAATAAATAATTATGTTCTAACTAATCAAATAAAAAGTTACAAAATATTTAGATATTTAAATACAGTATAATTATTGCTTAATATTATATAATAAAAAAAATAAATGATCTAGATATTTTTTAAGTACATGTTAAGTAATGGAACTACAACGCTTTGGCTTACTAAATCAGAGAAATAAAAATAANTAGTATAAATAACTATATGCATTTGAAAAGTGCAATTATTTTGAAATCACTGATACGTCTGTCTGTCTGTGACTTCAATTACATAATTATAACTTAGATATAGAACCTTTAGTAAATATTTTGTCAATTAAATTTAATCTTGTAATCTGTGAGAGTCAAAGCTCGGCAGGCTCAGTATAAACCAACCGCAATTCACAAAGGTTTGTCACAAATTACAAACTAATCATAGTCCACCAATTGGGTCGCTCGGAAGAGGTTAATTTTCCCAATCTCACCGTGGCGTTTACTGCCAACACGACACAGATTCTAACAGAAAGGATATGTTTTTTTAAATATGTTCATATAGAATATTAACTTATGAAATAAAAAGTTACAAAATATTTAGGTATTTAAATACAGTATATGTATTGCTTAATATTATATAATAAAAAAATTAAATGACCTAGATACTTTTTTAAGTAGGTACATGTTAAGTAATGGAACTACACCGCTTTGGCATACAGCTTACTAAATCAGAGAAATAAAAATAATTTGTTGAGCTGAGTCGAAATCGAACCCACAACCGTCGTTATAATGAAAATCAAAATTCAAAATATAATCACATATAATATTTTTTTATTAATTTATCTTAATATAAATGATATACACATAATATTTGACTTTTTCATATGCTATTTCTAATATTATCAGAGCTAAGGTTACTCGTAAGTCCGTAAGTGCCCGCCCGCCAATTAGCTTTTACTGCCCTTGTGGTCCGATAACTATTCCACGAGACTTATCTATCGGGAACCAGTATAACGCCCCACTAAGAGTTAACTTGATACTTTGCGCATTAACACTGTAATTGATTTCTGTACATTTCGAAATAGAAAAGAAGAAATATGTTTAAATTAAAATAAAATTATTATTTTTTTACAATGAAATTGGCTTCCGCTTATACAGTAAAAGATATATTATTGCCTAATAGATACCTATTCACCAAATTTTTTCTAGATCATCATCATCATCAGCCTGTCCTCGTCCACTGCTGGACATAGGCCTCTCCAATGGCACGCCACTGAGCTCGATATTCAGCTCTACGATAGATATAGATATATTTTATAGATATATTGTATTTCAAAGGAAATACAGACGTCGGCAATGAGTTCTATTCTCTCGTAGTGCGAATGAAGAATATAGTCTCAGTTCTTCTAGAGTAAAAAGGGGAAGGAGGAATTAGGTTCTGCAATCCCAGGGTACTCTCATACAAGGCTATTTTCATTTGACCATCAATAAAAATAGTTATGCGTTATATATGTCACATTTTGAGTGGGTACTATTTAACACAAAAATATTTTTCCAGTCTGAATTTCTGTTTCTTCAGATTAGCACATGCAATACTAAATCGTCAGTTTTATAAACTTTGTATAGAATTAAGGGAAGAATATACACAACTTTTAAATAAAAAGAAAACATCTTTATTTTTAATTTTATATCAACTTAATATATTTACAAGATCTTTAAAATTTTATCGATTGATATTTAATATTTTAATATAAACTTTTTCTATTTGAAAAATTAAAATACTTTTAATTTAATTTTGAAAGCGTTTTACAATCTATTATAATTCCAGATATTTGCTTTGTTTATCGTACAAAAGGAAACTTTTCCAATCAATCGCTGTCAAAATAGGCAGGTAATATTTGTCTTGCAGATTTGCGCGTCAACTCGTTACAAACTCATTTGAGCACACGATCATATAACAATCAAAATTTGAGCACATTTACTACGAAACTTACGAACAACTGATCGTTGTACTCCATTCCATGTAAATATATAGTATATATTTACCTATCTGTTTCTGTGTGTCAACTCATGGAATAAAATTTAGACATTTTTCGTCGTCGCGGATATTTTTTTTAAAGTTGCCATTATGCAAAATAAAAGGGTGATTTTTGATCCAGAGGATGGCAGGGTCCAGATGATAATAGGTGCTAGGCATCCAGTACCTATATAGTACCTATAGTACATGTATATATTGTAGACGTGTTATTATTATAGAAAAATGGATATGGCAAGGAGGCAGCTAATCAGCTCATATACCAGAGCAGGGCTAACCAAAGCGGACACAATCCTCAGCAATGAAGAATATGACAAAGAAGAAGAATATATATCTTCTTAAAGTGGAAGATAGAGTTGGTACTATCACGAATGGAAAATGTATGTGTAAAGCAATAAAAACAATTAAAAAATCGTGGCTGTTCTTGATAATATAACGGAATGATTCCTTAATTATAAAAACAAAAGTGAAAATAATAAAGATTTAATGTCCTTTGTTGAATAATGAATATATATTTTATATTAGATTTTTTTTATTGATTAACTAATAAGTTTATTCGAGCTTTTCTTTTAGTAATCACACAAATGCAAACAATCAAGCCCCGCGAACTGTATCTATTGAGGTTTTATGAGGTAACATTTTTAACGTAACTTATGTCGTCTATTGTTTAACTTTTTCAATCGTCGAGACAAATATGAAGTCGTAGCTTACGGAGAGTGCGGAGGTGACTTCTTGGAAAGTTTCCAAGTCAACGATCGTAAGAAGCGACAATCTCGCCAGCTCTCTGCTTATTTTCAGAAGACCAGTCCCATTACAACCACGCAGATTTGCATTCAAAATAGACACTTTTATTTTGTATCATTTTTATTTTAGTATTGAAGCGGGAACAATTTTCATTTCAATTATATATAGTCCATTTTTATTTCACAGTACATAATTTAATTTCAATGATGAAAACTAAATATATAAAAAATACTAAAGATTTAATTTAATACTGTAATCCCGTGGTATTTAATCGTATAGCACTAACACTAGGCAGCAATTACGTATTAATTCGTACGTTTCAGTAAAGGGATACCGTAGAACCAGCCAGGAATTAAGGTATAAGCAATTATATTACAACACATTGTGAACAGCGAGCATGTAGGATGCAAATTGAGGAAACTTACAGTCATAGTTTCATTTCATACTGAATGGACCTTTAGTGATAAAACTCACTTAGGATTTTAGGCGATATTTATTCACTAAGTAATATATGATTTTTGTGCTGAAAAAAAGACTAACTGACTTAGATTTTCTTTAAATGTTGAACAAAATTTACAATGACCTTATTGTTACCCGTAATTTCGATTCAAATTATATGTACCAGAACTTTAATTCTTTTGTAAGGCTCGATTTTCATATTCGTACGTTTTTTACTCTTCACGCTTTGTCATCCCACACATAGATTAGGTTATTAGATAGATGAAGCCTGGGAAACTAATGTTAAGACTCTCCGTTCTCACTTAGACACTTCCGTTTTCCACTTTCCGCCGAATTCTCATAGTATTGCGTGTTGAATAGCGGACTTTAATGTTGCGCTTTGCCTCGTTACTAAAGCGAGCAAATTAAAATATTAAATATTTCATTCTGCCGAATGGGAATCGAATCCACAACCGTCGTGTTTACAGTCCCACGCTAGTGCCCATGCGCCACGAAGGGCCTCAAACTTTATATAATAGCTTAGAGAGTAATATTATTTTATATTTATATATTCAACATACATCCATTTTACTTATTATTTATGATGATGAACAGATTTTTTCTTATTATGTAATTAAAATTGTAAAAAATTGGTACACCCTAGTACACGTAAAATACACTCGGCCGATTTTTATGAAGCTGTTCCCAATATTCCTTCATGTGAATTACGTATACGAAAGCTAAATCTACCGTTTTATATGCAAATTAAGGCGGAAAATATATACGTTTTTTTATACTTTTGTAAATTCATTAAAGCATCTAAGCATTTAAGCGTTAAGCGAAATCATTATAAATGTTAATTAAACGTACCTACTTATTTGGAAAATATGTAAAACAATTTAAATTAAGAATAACTATTATTATGATTTTTCAAGGTTAAATTATTTTTTTACTTGTATCGCTTGTTTATGTTTTAAAGGTTTTTTTCTAAAGGTTTTGTACTTAACTCTTAATACAATTGAATATAATAAATATTACCTACATATAAAATATTTACAATTACAAATACATTATACGATTCGCTTTAGTAAGTACACGACGCTGAACAATAATAATTACCATACTGCGGGGAAATTCAAACACACGAGTTGGCACGGACCAACGTTTAACGATTGCAAAAGACAAACCTAGTTAATGAAGAAATTCATTTAACAGGCATCGTTTGTATGGAACTCGGTCTAAAACAATTTATGCATTCATTCTCGTAATTAATTTATATTACGGCGGAGTCCTCGCGACCATCTTTTAACGTTCCACTCATGCTATATAAAAGTATTAATTAACAACGTTAATTTTAATGTGAATTCCTACACGTTACGTCATGACAAGGTTATATAATTGGAATAAGCTAGCATAATTAATCTAGTGTTTTGAGTTTTAAATAACTATAGGAAACGGGTGCTGTGGAAAACTTTGTTTCAAAATAAAATCACGTTTCGGATTCGGAGGGCGATGTTAGATTCCGCTGCGGTAGTAAGTAAATAAAAGAGTGACAGACATTTTTTGCCTCCAATTATATATGTATTTGACATCTATGATTTCATTCTGTCATATATATATATCCGCAAATTGCAAGGTAGGTAGAGTGAACCTAGTGTCACTCACTTCCTCACTTTCCACCGCTCGAGGCCTTGTGTGTGTGTGTGAATAGCAGAACTTAACGTGCTTTGCCTTGTCACCAGGGTCAAGAAATGAAAATATTAAATATTTAATTTCCTAACTGGATAACGAACCCACAACCGTCGCGTCTACACGATTGTGCCGCTATGCCAAACCGGCTTTAAAGTATATTAGTAAAAATTTGCTCTAAAAGTACATAATATAGTTCAAAAAACAATATAATAAAACTTACTTAGTAGTTCTCAGCAACAAATAAGCAATCAAGTTTCAGCTTAGCTTACACAATATAAAAGTAAAGTAGAAGTTGCATTAAAGCTATTCTTTATGCTTCACTAAGTAATGTATCACGCAGATTTTTTTCTTTTTCGCAAATGAAATAAAACTCCTAAGTGTTCCCTCGCTTACAACTGAGCTTTTCACTTAATTGTTTATAGCACCATTACTAAATACGTTCGCAAGTATATTTATCAACCAGTTTTTTAATTTAAATACTAATGCTTCCACTCGGTTGAATTTTTCGATTCTCTATGTTACAATAATCCGGTTTTTAACTTAATATAGTTTTTTTATCACTGTGAACGTAATTCAAGATCTTTTTAGATATTCAGATACTGTACTGCCCTCGGTCCTCCTCAGCCTGCCTGAGCTTGGAACATTAAGACATGTAAAACAACTAATATAAGCATAATTTAGAAATATATTTAGAGTAAATATTTAAAACGATCAGATGTCTGTAGAGTTATCAATTTTTAATTAAAAAAGTAAACATAAAATTATATGTATATATTAATTTCTCTATAGTTGAGAAGTTTATATAAGTATCAAACTTGTGCAATATCTAGTTGCCTACCTATCAAGCACTTATCTATTATTAAAGTTTTATATGAAGAAGCGTTTATAGAACGAAGCCTTAGAAGCTTGTAAAGTGAGTATAACTAGCATATACTATTATGGTATATAGACTTGTGCTTCAATGTATCAAAAAGCTTATTATCTAACTAAAATTTATTTCCTATGACAAGCAAAATTTTTTTTCTCGTAGTGGTGTTCACATAGTCCCATACTTATTATAGATTTGTTTATGATATAAGGACCTCAGGGAGCGAGTCTGAAATCTTTGTATTTTTTATGTTATATAGATTAACGTTGATTTTTAGTACTTAGTGTACTTAGAGTATTTATTACATAATTATATGTATATAAGAACGAATTTGGTTTTTCACATTTCTTTTGACAATATTTTTTGGCAAGATACATACATTTCATTAGGCGTTTAATATTTCTGAGTTTCCAACAGTTTCCATTTTCCAAGTCATTGTTATTTATGAGACATTATAACTCTGACACGTGCGTCTATGTTTTTCAGCCAGTTTTATCTTCACTCTGCATTTCGTATACATTTGAAGACAATGCTAGTTGGTTCGTTGGTGGATGCCAACTTTCATATTGTCTCACTCTAGCGACATATCTGCGTATTCTCATAAATATACGAACTATTTATGTTAATTAATAGGCACGAGTTAACTAAAACAGGACAGTAAAAAATTGTGGATAAAAAATAACAACTTAAGTTTGCCTTGTTAAGACAAATTTTAATAATGCTTTAAAAGTCTTTGATATTATTCAAAGACTTAAGAAACATTATCTACATTTTAAAACAAACGAGTGAGCTTGTAAGAAAATATAGTTAATAAATCTTTCAGGTTTTAGTTTTTAATTGATAAATAATATTATGAAACATATTATATAAAAACGATAATATTTCTTAAAATCGTTAACGATACGCCTAAGAGATATAGACGTATTGTACGGTAAACCGTACAGTGGACAAATTCATTTAATAAATAGAATTAAATACTTTTAAATTAAATTTTCTTTTAAATTCTCGTGTGTACCAAATATAAAAAAACTATAGTGAATTTTTTGAGAAGTGATTCAGTCACTAAAAAAAAACTATTTTTAAACGTTAACGTACCAATAACCATTTGAGGTAACTTATTAAAATTTTAAATACTTTAGAAAATGAAAAGCTTTACTAAATGTGTAAAATTAACATGCTTGTAAGTTAAATAGTGTACAAGTTGTAACCGGCTTAATAGTAACTCGAAGCTTTTTAACTTGGCTGACGATCGATCATCACTGGTCAGTCTACTGACATACTATTAAAATACTATTAAAAAGTCTGGTTACATACTATTAAAATGTTTAAAACGCCGAATTCAATATGAAATAAATTATTAGCATCGAGAAAAATAATGTTATTTCATTTATATATTTATACTAGCGGACCCGGACGCGGCTACGCCTGCTTGAAATATAAGAATATAATTTCTATAGAAATATAATTTCAATCTAGATGAAATGCTAAAAGTGACTATTATATTTATTTTCATAAGGATGAATATCAAAATGACGCGGTAACGAACGCGGTCGCGTAGCGACGACGGTTGTTATTAACATGGCAGAATAAATTGCATGTCAAATTAGAAAGTATTTTAATTTATTAGTATATATGTGTAATGTAATGTTATATAGCCTATAGCACTTCTGAAGAATGCAGCTTTCATACAAAATAAAAACAAAGTTAATCGATCCAGCAGCGTTCAAACAAACAAACAAACATTCAAACAAACAAACAAACAAACAAACAAACAAACAAACTCTTCCGCTTTATTATATTAGTATAAATAGGTATAAGGTTGTCAAAATCCTGTCTTCATCCCAAGCTAATACAGACAGCAAATGTCAATTTAAGATTCACAAGAGAATAAGAATAATGTGAGCCTCAAATACAAAGAAAAAGTAAAATGTCTTAGAAGCTTTCCTTCCTCGATTCTTTGTAAGCTCAATGTGGGGATATATTCCGAATAACATTTGTATATTCACATTATTCTCAATACACGGTATGCAGATTCACATTTTTGTTCACAACACTTTATAAATAGATTTGCAGAATCCAAGATATTTGGAGAATTATTCACAAACTTCATAATAAATAACAGCCTGTATCACAATTATAAATGTATTTAAGCTTACATATATTGTAATATATGACCACTTCACTGACTGACTTGATTCTAAAACAAAAACCGTACTAAATTCAAATACTAATTCTAAACGGGAAAAGAATCAGTTGAGGTACGGGTAAGGAATGGGGGAAATTATGTCTTCCTATGATATTGAAAAGATTATCCCCTTACTCCTATTCGTTGGGGATTTGTGTCTCATATCATCAGCATTAGCTCAGCAATGTCATCGGGTGGTGAATACAAGAAGCCAATATATGATTTTATTATAAGGTTTCATATGAAAGAGATAGTACGTAGAAAATGCATTAATGCATATAAATTTATAATTTTACCTCGATTACCCTAAAATTTAATCATAATTCTTAAGTTCAACTGGTAATGACACTTATTCAAATAAAAAAATCGGTTAAATATAAGTTGGACTCGCCCACTAAGATTTCCGTACCAATTTTAGGATAATAACTCATCTAAATTATCAACTCACTAAAATACACTCATTTTGTATGAACTACCAATATATGTTTGTATTGTTTTTTTTCTATTAAATACACTTTTCACTTTTCGTTTTGCTTCCTATATTCGTACTCATTTACTACCAAATTTATTTATTGTAGGTCCACGGGAAGTATCCCGCATACGTTTTAATTGTGTTGACTTAAGTAGATCTAAAAGTAAGATCTAAAGTAGATCTAATTGTTTAATATTAATTTAAATGGTCTTAGCAGACTAATAGGTGGACAGAGTAATCCTATAATGGTCCCGTTTGTTTCTTCTGAGGTACGGAACCCTAAAAATAAAAAAAAATGCTTGCAAGTGACGAAAAACCCAATAGACATACGTAAACTTAACTGCTCTTTTCTTAGAGTCGGTTAAAAATGCAATAACATTGTACATCAATATGTCCATCCACGTTTTAAAATTCATTTTTATTTTTTCTGAATGACTACTACATCTTCTTGAGTTTCAAAAAATCCATATTAATTGCATTCATATATGCACTATTGAAACGATAATATATAGTAGAGCTTGTGAATTAATTTCATTGTGATATTATTATCATATTTGTTTTCTTTACTTGTACTTTCACCTATTTATTTTATTTTGCCACCTGGTTAACAGCTACCAGGTTAACCTAATCAAAAGACTGATTTTTGCAGTCAATACAAAATTTACCAAGATTTTTTTAAATTATACAATAACAAGTATTAATATTTCTAAAACAAATCGTGAATTTGTAAGAATTTCATATAACCTACCTATTATAACCTATATAGCTGTGCCAGAGTGCTTATTATAGGAAAAGTAGTTAAATATTAAATTATTCTAAAGCATACTGAAACTTAATTTAATATAGCACTAGGAAATAGCTTTTATGTTCAACAATTCTTTCCAGGACTGAGAACACTAAATGGCTGTAAATTCTTATTATCTTATCGACAGCTCAAGATCGAGCTACAAGTGGTACGCCACAGTAGTGGTAGAGGAATTTAAACCAAAAATTCTACTAACCAAAGATTTTGCCGCAATTTGCTTTGTGCTCGCCATTAAGATAAGAAAATATAGTAAAAGAATTTATTACTGAAAAGTATTGAATATATTATTATCTATAGGATTCTTTTACTTTAAATTCATACGTACCTGTATGCTTGATGAGCGGAATAAAAATAATTTGTTGTTTTTGTATACTCGTACATATACTCGTATTATATATCTGAACGTTAATTACAAAAAAAATATTGTAAAATCCTTAATACTGGTAGTGCCAAAACCTAAAATCAATTGAACACAACCCACAAACTTTCCGTCTATAAAGGTAGTCAACATTTGTCGAATACAGACTTACAAGTGAATTTAAATCTGTAGAACAAACTGTACAAAATTATTTTATATATATTTTATAAAAATAAATTATTAATGTAACTAACTTAGCATAAATTCAATATTTAGCTAGAAATACGCTAAATATTTTCATATTTCAATTTAAATGTCTAACGCTACAGTAGGTCTTCGTCTGTACAGAATGTTAATTAAATAATATTAAAATTGAAATTTAAACGTAAGCCGCTTCAAACAAAATAGGAATACTTTATTTTCATCTCAAAGCCATTTAAAGAGAAATCATAATATAAATATTTTTTTCACTAAAATCTTGCCCTCGCTGTTCTCAATTCGTAGTGTTCCGTACTTTAAAAGAAAAAACAAAACCTTTCTACGATTACTTTGTTGTCTGTCTCTCCGCCTGTCTGTCTGTCCATCTATTGAGACCGTTGATCTCAAGATCACGTGAAGGTATAAAGCTGCACGGCACTGCGAAGTTTAACATTTTCTGATTTTCGTCATCCACAAAAACCCCACAGTATATTTCGTCATGATCTAGTTCTCTTTAAGGAAGAGTCTATGATAAAATTCCGATTCGTACAAATATCATATAATATTTATATTAATATTTATTTGTAGTAAGCAAAGTAATTCCAAACCTATATAATATAAATTTACATACGAGTACATATATACTCATATATGGACGCTGGTACGAGTATATTTCAGGGCGAAATGAATGTTTTAATATTATAAATATTTTTTCCTCTCAAAACTGTTCAAATCCCGTGGGTGAAATAAAAAAAGTTTAATTTATTAAGCCTCAGCTCGACGTTTAATTACGTCCTACGAATTATCATAACTTAAGTCACCGCCTAATTTATACACTCTTAATAAGGAAATCTTTATAGTCCCGTTTTATCATTTCCCATTAAAAATAACAAATGCTTGAAGTTATACGAAAAAAATATATATAAAAAAAGAAAGATACAACATTGATATTAATATTTGAAAGAATTTTATTTCGTGTTGAGTGGTGGAATTCAACGCCGCGCTTTGCCTCGACACTAGAGCGAAGAAATGGAAATATAAATTTAAATAAATATTTCTTTTCCTCGAATGGGGATCGAACCTACAACCAGCCTCGATTACAGTTACACCTTGTGCCACTGCATCGCGACTGGTCTCACTCTTTTTAACTCTTTTTATCCCCATCCATAACCGCAAAACTGGACTTCATAATAGAAGCATAATAGAAGCTAGTACACAGATTCTGAAGTGACATATGCAAGGCATCTACTCTATTACAGGAGAACTTGATAATATGTGGTTCAGCGTGCGGCTAGTGGGAATGTATGATCAAATTCCAATGTCATTATTACAATGTATCACGGGACGGTCAGTGATATAATAGGATTTAAAGCTTTTTTCTCACTTTGGAAAATGTAGTTTACGATGTTTAGTTGCTTGCTTGTTTTTTGTTTGTTTTAGCTTTACGCTATATCTCGCGTATAACAGGGTAGAAAGAGGGTAAATGGGAACCTAGTGTTAAGGCACTCCGTTCCTATTAAGGCACTTCGTTCCAAATTTTATGCCGAATTCTTGAGGAATATCTTAACAGTAGGTTCCCTCTGCCTACCCTGCCGTGTGTGGGATTCAGCGTGAAGCTGATTTATTTATTTTATATTTTTTTACATTTGAATTGTTTTTATTTCCCCGCACTGAACACTCAGTGAGTCGAATTCTGGCAGAGAAAGCAGAGAATAGAGTGTCTTGTTACTAGATTCTCTTTGCCTCCTACTTGTAAATTTCAATCACAACGGTTGATATAATGGTAGTAGTAGGTATACTAGGGGCCAAAAAGTGCCCGCAAACGAAGTTACGGGCGTCCTTTAGTAATAAATATAATATTATTACCAAAATTATTATGAAATAATAGTATACGTCAATACTATATATGTATCTCTATTTCCAGTGGAAAACGTAGAAGTTTGGAGACAAATCCAAGCTGTCAATCTATTGATTTTATTAATATAGAATAGAAATATTTAGGATATTTAATAAATCTTAAATGTTCCCTAATCATATTGGGTAAAGATTTTTAATATTTAATAATAAAGAATATTATAACAATCTGAGAATCCATCAATAAATGGTAGCATAACTCCCAATAACTCACAGCTAAATTGATTATCCCTTGCGGACCTATTCTGCTCGTCTATTGACGGGTCTTTCGAGAAATTGTAGAAATAGAAGCGGTAGCACAAAGGTTACTTTGTGAACTAAAATTGCTGAAATTTTCAAAGCTAGCTATGAATGTGCTTCCATAAGACTTAACTAGTAGGCACAAAATACATATATCTATCTATTTCTCGCACATAGTAGGATAGGTAGAGGAAATCTAGGAATTTAGTGTTGAGACACTTCCGTTCTCCACTTTGTACCGAATTCTGAAGGCATTGCATGATGAATGGCTGAAGAAATAAAAATATTTCATTTCCTCGAGTGGGAATCGAACCACAACCGGTCACGTTTACAGTTACATGCTTGTGGGCAAAACTGGTCCAAAAAAATAATACTATAGTTGTTAAATATTTAGATATATGTCGCAGTAGTTATTTTAATATAGGTAAGTATGCTAATAACTCAGTGAGGTGTAAAAATTTATTTATTAATATATTAAACACAAAATAACCAAATAAATATATTAAATGTGGAATAATCTCTAAAATGATTTTAAATTTAATTAAACCATCTCTGTTGAGCCGTAACGCGCACTTATTTTTCAAACTAATGCACATTGCACGAGTTCCTCAACAACGTAAAACATAAATTATTAAGAGGAAATATTAAAATAGTTTATTAATAAACTACATTTACTTGCTATAAACATGAAGAGGCTTGTTGGCTTTTAGCAAAATTATATGAACCGCACCCGATTGTTGGTGGTTCCAGGTTCGATGCCCAATTGGAGGAATTCATTATTTTTAATCTCTTTATGAGTCTAAACAAAGTTAAAATTAACGATGTAAATATTAGCTTTTTTAGTTTAAATTACACGCTAAGCTTTTTTATCTTTCTTTCTTCTTCTTTTCTTTCTTTTTAAAAACGTTATAATTATAAAGTCTTAGATCAATTTCAGTATCAAATTATGTTAAATCTGAATCTCTAAGTTTCTAAAGCGATAAATAAGCACGAAAATTATTTCCTTAGCTTATGCAGACGTCCATACTTAATACAAAATTTTATTTCAGAATTATTTTATACAGACTGTGCAAATAAAAAAAAACTGTTACTTAAAACATGCCTCAAAGAGATCCTAGGCAACTATGTTTTTATACCTAAATATTGCATATGAATTCGGGAACGGACAAAGAGGAAACGGTGAATGAGCTTCTACGCCGTGCCTTGCTTACACTTGATAAAATACCTACTTACGCTTCATATATTTCTTTTTTCTATTTATAAGTTTTAATTAAAAAGAAACAACATATAATAATAACTTGCATACTAATTGTATGTAAGTTATAGTATAATATATATTTCTTACTTGTATACTATAAAACAAAAGAAACGCAATGGTTATATAATATGTAGTATACTAGCAAGCCACTCGCGGCTTCGTCCGTATAAACTTATTGTTATATTAAAGCCAAATTATATAAAATTTTTACCTAAATTATATTCTATGTTATTTTAAGGTATAAGTTACTAGTTTATTACTGTAAACTTTCACATTTATAATAGTAGTAGGAAGTAGGAATAGTAGTAGGAGGAATTGTAGTAGGAAGTTATATTATATTTTATGGTATAAATGTAACGAATTCTTATAAATACATTTTAAATACATATTCTGAATATGTTAAACAAACATACAGGCCAAACCTTCGCCTCTATTATCCATAAAACTCAACGTATAGAAACACGTGAACACACGAAAACCCAGCGCCATTCAATATAAAATATAAAAGCATCATGCTCAGATGATTTCATAAACGGTGAAATACTGTATAAAATAAAATATTTTTTCATGAAATAGTAAATATAGTTGCAATTGAATTTTCACTCTTTAGAAATTCTAGAACCTACACATAGATAGGTACATCAAGATGTATTTAATAGAAATGGGGACATGGTGATAGATCGCACGCGAGTTTCTGATTGACGTCATACTAACATTAAAAATGTGAATGTAAGTTTGTCTGTTACGCTTTCATGTCAAAACAACTCAACCGATTATCATGAAACTTTCTACATATATTCTTGTAGGTATTAGAAAGGTCATAGTATACTTTTTATTAAAATATATATAATTATATATTTTAAAAAAAAATATATTGGCCTATGGCTATAATATACTCGTAAAAACAAGTTTAACCGAATGAAGCCGCGTTTGAATCACTGCTTTAAAATAACCGAAAGAACAGAGATGTAGTGACTAGTTTCTCTACTCTACACTATTATGCGGATAAAGGATTAAAGCTGTAAAAATAACAAGACAATAATATGAAGTGCACCGTATTCCTAGGCAGACGGTATTGATGTAGCGGCCGTGTCTCCGCTATTTTCGCCTGGTACCGAGACCGGGAGTCGTTTAACAAAATGACGGGTCCTTTTTATCTTAGTCGGTTCGTTATTTGTTAGCTACTCTATTTTCTTTCTGCCGCAAACCGACGTTACTTTGAATATACTTCCACAAAACTAAATGAAACTTACTGTATTTTCTAGAATGTTTAAGAAAATTTTTCGTTTAACTCACAGATTCAACAGTTTTATACATAAAACTCGCTCATATTTCATATTTATATTATATCATTTTAAGTCAGCTTCACGCTGTACTCGCATACAGCAGAGTAGATAGAGAAGGTATAGTGCTAAGACACTCCCTTCCACACTTTCCACCAAATTCCGGAGGCCTAAGTGGCGGAACTTAACGCCGCGTTTTGCCTCGACAGCAGAGCGAAAAAATGAAAATATAAATTTATATAAATATTTATTTTTCTCGTAACCTAATGAATTTTAGTCTGATTTATAAACTAGTATATTTTAGACAAAGCATTAATTGTTTTGTCTTAACCATCCGTTGTCATTATTTCTTCTAACATAAAATATCTGAAGTTGTTAACTCTACTGTCTATAGTTGAAGTGCTAAAATTGATGAAACTTGAGTAATACTTTTTTAGCTTTTAATCCTTTTCTTAACAAATATATTGATAAGTTTTTCAAGCGTTTAATATAAATTGTTATTTAATATTCTGCCCTAAATAGTTCGTAGTTAATCGAGTTTTAATTAGTATCTAACAAATGTCTATTGTAAGAGTGTCATCGTCTTCGAATATGAATTAATAATTTATTACACCTTTAAACGAAGTGAAATATAGTAGTTCCAGACCTTTGTAAGTGTTCGGATACTCGACTTTTCGTATTCACGAAGAAAATTTGCTTTAACTGAAACTTACAGTCTTGATTATTCATCTGGAAGCGAACTACGTTTGGAACAGCTTAGTTTAGAGACGGAAAATTAATGAACTTCCTCCATTTTACTCCGTATATACAAGGTGAAGTAATATAATACAATATTTCACAAACATGGCTCACATATAGTAAAAACTTCGCATAGAGTTATAAAAGCTTTTTTGTTCGTTTTAAAGTAACTTCAATATTTGAAGTTTTGGTGGGGGCACTTCGTTTGTCCTGATATCGTTCATAAGCATACGCTATCTACGGAGTACCGCCGTCTATTCAGCCAAAATAGGACCTCAAGGAGTTCGGTAATGAGTTTCGTCGTAGGCTCTTCTTACAAGCTGTCATTAGTAGTTTTAGGAATGCCCTTTAAAATTCTTTTACAATGTTGTGACCTAACTTTTAGCGCCGTGTTTATATTTTGAAAATAGATTTATTATTAGATAATATTTATATAATATTATAATATATATATTTTGAAAACCATTACACGGATGATAAAAAAAAATTGTATAAATATAATTAATACAATTTTTCTTTATTATTAATATGTAAAGTGATTTTAGTAGTTACTTTTTTGCTGTGCAATCATAATCATTATAGAAATTAAAACTTTTAGCTATATATATAAAGGTTTGTTTTTTGATTAAAGCTCCTAACTTAAAACTGAAAACTAAAACTGAAATGTACTCTAGTCGTCTGAACTTTGGTCAATTTTAATCGGATATCTGGTTCAAGCATAAAATGTATAAAAACCGGAAAAAGTTTAACGTCGAGCTCCTGCAATTTAAAATGTTGTGGAGTATACCATTACATTTGTTAGGACTTTTTGTTCTATTAACGTTGGGAGTATTTTTTATAAAAACTAAAACACTGTTAACAAAAGTTCACAGTTTAAATAATATATATAGATACCAAAGGGAGAATTATGTTAAAATTACATTGAAAATAAATTTAAGCCTTAAAGCTTCAGTGATGAGAGACGCTGTAATCTCTTTGACGGCATCAGACTATCGGCTAAGCAGCACGTGATCGATCCTAGGTGATTCTATATTCTGATCTTTATATTGTCAAGAATAATAAACTCAAGCAATCGTGGCGCAGGGACACAATTAAGCGGCCGTAAACGTGACAGGTTGTGAGTTCGATTCCCACTCCAACACATGAAATATTTCATGTTTTCATTTCATCGGTCTGATAACGAGGCAAAGCGCGTGAGTTCTGCCACTCAACACACAATAACTCCAGAATTTGGCGAAATGTGTGGAACGGTGCCTAAATGTGAACGGAGTGTCTTAGCACTAGGTTCACAGGTTTCAGGGTATTCAGAGGCGCAATACAGCGTGATAGTATATCTATATTCATAATAATCCTAAAATAATTCTAAGCTGCTTACATGAAAACATCCCTAAGTAAATAATGTAAAAAAACGCTACAATAATACAATTTGTAAATAACATTTTTATAGCCAGATGTACAAATTAATTCATTAAATAACCAAAACCAACTAAATGTAACGTATATATATATCATAATATTGTCGTATTATATACGTGTAATAAGAAAGAAAATTATAATTGTAATTTATTTGTATTAGTATATTTTTTTATTTTATAATGTACTATTATTTTTCAATATACATTGAAAAATGCGATGACAATGTTAAAACTATTCTATTCAGAAGTTTATATGTGAGCTCGAAAGATTAACTTTTGGTTGTCAAAATGTTATATAAGAAACATGTCGCAAACTAAAAAGTTTATGTCAGAAAATGTTTTCAAAAGAACGAGGACATTTTTGTAGTTTTGCTACTTTTACGAATGTGAATATTTTACTAAATACTTAAACAATCTACAATTTAACCTATATTAAAATAATAATGTAGTTTAAATATGTCAAATCAATTATTACAATAAAATAAAATGAATTAGAAAAATATGAAAATCATCCAGAAAGAATCTAGTGTCAAGACACTCTGTCCTCCACGTTCCGAATGAATTTGAGTCATTGGAGTTTCAGCAACAGAACTCAACGCCGCGTTATGTCCTGCCAGAGCAGATCGAACTGCTGCTGCACTGTGCCACAACGGCCTCGCCTCGACTTTATCAACTAGATAACATAATGGATAAAAAGTACACATTTCTATATTATAAATATCTGCAGTCGCAAATAAAATTGATTTTACAGAAAATAAATATCATATTATATCTTTTATTAACTTTTCAAGCTCGACAAGTGTTAACTCAGCACACAAGAGAAAACGTGATTTCGCCTTTGTTGGTTTCATTAACTCGCAAAGTTACTTATAAGATATCATCTTATATCACATATTTCTTTTGAAACTTTCGCTCTAGTTTTATTTTACTTATAAATTTATTGATATTTACACGTAGTAAAAAAATGAGCACCATGTAAATACATCGTTATTGTTGATACGACTATGTTGGTAGGTACATAAATAAAAGGCTAGTCGTGGCGCAGTTGTGAGTTCGATTCCCACTCGAGGCAATAAAACATTTAATATACTCATTTCCTCGCTCTGGTAACGAGGCATACTGTGGCGTTGAGTTCTGCCATTCAATGCCTCCAGAATTAGGCGAAAAGTGGGAAGGGGATTGTCTCCTAAAACCAGATTTCTTCCACCTACCCCACTATTGCTATATATACAGGGTTAACTTGAAAAAAAATATACATAATTATTATAAATAACCAAAAAGTATAAAAGATATCTAAGCAAGACTGTGTATCGTAGACGAGATAGCGGCAACAAATTGCGGCGTGAGATAAAAAAGGTCGGTCCGTCATTTTGCTAAACGAGTGGTAGGTACGAGTTGCGGTTAAATCCCGGCGGTGCGAATTCCCCAGAATGTCTTGAAAAACTGATACCCCTGTCAATTCCACACGATAGTTTTAACTAGAAACCCTTTTTTACCGGGGGATTTGGGCCCCTCTATCGTTCTGTGTATGCATATACATAGAATAAGACATAGGGGAAATCTTCATGTGATTCGTGATCTAAACCTTTAGAAATGAATCAAATTCAGTAACATATACGAGTATATCCTACTATTATTTGAAATCTGATGGTAGCTGTTTGGTTCACTTTCACGCAAAAACTATTGAACGGATTTAGATAAAACTTTTTAATAATATCTATATATATAAAAGGACTTGTCCTCACTGACTGAGGTAAGACGCACGCACAGCTGTAACCGCTGATGGTAGAAACATGGAATTTGGACAGATGTTTACTTTCGTAATTTGGACATCCACTAAGAAGGGATTTTGAAAAATTTTAATCCTAAAGGGGTGAAATAGGGGTTGAAAGTTTGAATGGAAAAAAAAATAAATCGGCACCGATTCTTACAAAACTTGAAATTTAGATTTTTAAAAGTATTTAATTGAACACGTGTTTCAT
>JAKRZM010001169.1:14890-59946 GCA_036379175.1 Heliconius cydno galanthus | reverse complement strand
ATCTATATATATAAAATCGAAAGGTCACTCACTCATCACGAAATCTCAGAAACTACATGTGCTAGGAATCTCAAATTTTGCATAGAAGTTATTCATAGGACGTAGGTGCTCTATAAGACGGGAATTTGCAATATTCGACTTCTAAGGGGTTGTTTTTGGGGTTGAAAGTTTGTATGAAACTTCGTTACTACAAATGCTAGGAGTCTCAAATTTTGCATGGACGTCATTTATAGGACGTAGGTACTCGTGGACAGAAATTAATAACGTAGTTCACGCAGGCGAAGCTGCGGGCGGGCCGCTAGTATTATATAAGTCTAGGTCTAAGGTCAACATTTTAGAATATTAAAAGTATAAGATCAATAAATTAATATTATAAATGACAATTACATTAACTCTAAAATTGATATTTAGAGTACGTTTATAACTTTATTATTATATGCATTCGACTACAAAGTAAATGAGTTACTTAAAAGGTGTTCCAGCAAAGTCACTTAGAAGCCAGTTAAAAGTGAGCCTTGAGACGCTTTTTACTTGATTAGAACTAAAGTAAGAGCCTTATAGGTCAAAAGCCTTGTCTTACCAGCGCCGAGTTTTCTAGGAGCAGAACTGAACTGTATACTGGTATACTCGTATACTGGTACGTATACCTCACTACATCCTAGCTCGTACATCCTGCAGCTTAGCAAAACTAGAGCTCTATTGAACAATACAGTCTAGTTTATCCGGATCGAGCTTTGACATTACAGTTTAAGTACTAACTTCGACTTCGTAAATTCTTCCTGTCTTTAAGGCCATATAAATAAAAATAATATATTTATGCAGTATGTATAAATACTTGCTGTGAAATATGCTCTATAAATAATAAAAATATATAAATAAAAATTAAATAGACGGTTAACGCGGGTTGGTTAAAGTTATTTTAGTTAAATTTATTTGCACTTTGCATCTCAAACTAGCGAGCTATACTTTAGTATATCGGTACATTCCACCGATCGATATGGTATTAGAATGAATTTATAGTGTATTTTTATTATTTATTATTGTTGTTATTTACTTGTTACATAATGCGAATGAAGTTAAACAACAGCGCAACATACGGAGTAGATAAGCAATATAAAATAGCACAATACAATTTTATGACAACAATCTGGAAGCCATCTTGAAGAAACTCAAAACATGAAGGAATGAAATCCTCTCAGAGTGCTCTCGTTTTATAAATTATTTATATAAATGCATTTTGTTTTCGGAAAACAAGTGAGGACATTTTATTACTTTTCAAAATTTACCTAATGAATGAATACATCATGAAGAGTTAATATTCATTTATTTGGTGAATATAATTTAAAAGGGTAATTTCATACATAAGTGTAAATCTAATCCAAAGCCAGTCGTGGGGGCCAAAGTGTGTAACTCTAAGCGTTACAGGTTCTGGGATCGATTCCCACTTTAGGAAATGAAATATTTAATATTTTTATTACCTCGCTGTAGCAACGGACTTTAAAATTTCGGCGTAAAATGGGGAACGGAGTGCCTTAACACTTGGTTCCCTCTGCCTCCACTATTATGTGCGAGATACAGCGAGAAGTTTAAAAAAATGAAAATAGGTATATACAAAGTAATAAATACAGCGAAACAATAACCTTGGACTAAATTGAAATTAAACGAATGAATGAACGATATCCGGTGGCGAATGAAATAGAACGGATGTTTCATTCGCATTTATTTCCACATGAATCACAAGTTGCCACCGCACTGACAGAATATGCGTTAATCGTATTGCAGTTAGCTCGCGTCGCATCCAGCACGAGCCAACACCAAATAAATCCTGTTAAAAGCTGTTTGGACATACACAAAGCTTTCGCATCGTAATTTCAGCTGGTGAATATTAAAAATAGAATGAACTACTATTATTTAATTGCATTTTTTTTAAGTAACTAACATCTCAGCCTGGTTTCATTTGATAATTAACACAACTTTTATGGTTTATAAATAAACAAGTCAAGTGCGAGTCGGATTCTATATTTATTTCAGGATTGTAAGTCTGCGGGAGGTACAATTTATAAAAGTAGACAGACCTAAGTTTGCGGGCGTATAAATTTGAGTGCAATTGGAATACAAAATTGAAAAATCCTCACTTCTTGCCAAATCTCAGAATTCCACGGGAAGTAAAGGTTTTGATTATGAAAATATGAAAACGATGCATAAACTCGCTGCTCGTATATTTTGATTGCGTCGAAATAGAAGCTAATTTTTTTTGTACTGCTAGGACCGTAAATCTGGAAATTTGGCATTAATTTCAGTTTAATATCTCCACGCGATCTTGAGATAAAAAATTACATTAATATTGTAAAATATATATGGTTGATAACATAATATAAACACTGTATATTTAAAATATGTTAAATTTATTTTACATAATTACGATTGAAATTCTGTTCAAGTAACATAACTCGTAATGTTATTTCAATAAACTCAAACTTATTTAATTCAGCTGTAAATATATTTCATAAGAGTTCCTAAATAGATAATATCTAAATTGGCTTAAGCATGTTGCAGTTGTATAAATGTATGTATTTTATGAAGTAAATTCCTAAAATAAACGGGTAAGATAAATGTATATTCTGGTATAAAATAAGCTGACTAAAATGCATCGCATACATTTCCTAGCATACATTAAAAAGTAATTAGAATAGAAGCTCCGGGTTGCCCGCAAAGTACCAACATGGCGCAGAAAAAGGAACGGAGACGACACGACATCGACAACGCGCCGACAACGACTTTGAAATTTACAGCCATAATAAAAGTATCGCTTTTATTGTCGAGCACACAATTCGTTCGGACAGCTGTAATTGCGAACTCTTGCCTGTCTATTGGATCGCCAATTTAACTCGCGCTATTTTAACATTCGATTTTTTTTAAATAAAATTGAAGTTTAGCGGTTTTTTTAACATATTCCATTTATAATATGTTATATAAATACTTACTTTTTTCCAGTTTCACGCTGATGCCGCATACAACAGGGTAGGCAGATAGAACCTAGTGTTAAGACACTCCATTCCACATTTTTCGCTGAATTTGTGGAAGGAATTGTATGTTGAATGGTGAAACTCAATTGCATCAACATCAGAGCGAAGAAATGAAAATATTAAATAATTCAATTCCTCGAGTGGGAATCGATGTGTCGCGTTTACAATACACTATATGTAAGTATTATGTAATATTATTTGCTGATATCAATCACCAAGAGTGAAATGATGAATATCATGACGACGATATATTAATGAGTGACGTAAATACATCAGTTTTTTTAAAATAATCATTGAAATTTCAGTTATTACTTAGGTTTCAATAATTTTGATAGGATTACATTTATTTTCCAATTAGCAAAATATTTTTAAAACGTTGATATTAAAATATTGTAATATTTTAATGCATCATTCAAATCTTATTTTAAAGTTTTTCCAAAACGTATTTTATTGAAAAGAAAAATCATAACTGATTCGCAAAGTCTAAGCAGTAAATGGAACAAAGTATCTTCCTATCAATGTTTCAGGTAAAACAGAAGTCGGTTCAGCAGAGACGACCTCTTGAATAACAAGTTTCTGTTTCATTTGAATAAAAATGTGAAGGGGATCGTTATTTTCAATAAAAATTTTCGACTTTGTACTGTTCCGACTGCAAATCACTAATTGGGTAAAAATTTGTACCAATTTTTCGTTAAATGTCTTTTATTGATTTCCCTTTTATTTAAATGGTTTCTTTTAGTTTCATAGATTTATTTTCTTTGAAAATAATTAAACATAAAATTACTATTTACCAACAAGAGCCGCTGCCGCAGTAATATTAAGTTTTATAGTAACTCCGCTTAAAAGTTAGATGGTTTTGGCAGCGTAAAATAGGTTTTAGTATCTACAATGAGGGCTTTTGAAACTTTAATCTAATAAAGGAACTACATAAATCGTTTATATTTGGTATTTTCTTTAAAAGTTCATTTATTTAAAAAATACGATTCAATTGTATAAGGAATATTTTATTTTGTGCCAAATATGAATGCTTAAAACTGAATGCTTGACATAATTTTTATTTTTTAACTTAAATTTTACACTATTAAAACTATACATATGTATATACTTAGTCTGGCCATAAATACTGTTACAATTAAATATAAATTAAATATTACTTTTGAAGTTCGAATCTGTCATTTTTATACATTTATTTATTGTGTTTTCTTTTTTTCGCGCCAATATGTTGTAAAATATTTTTTGATATTAAAATAGATTCGGATGATAATTGGGGTGAAAATTTTACAGTCACACTTTGTGCCTCTGCGCTACGACTGGCCTCAATATAGGTTTTATATATACAGATTTTTAGCCGACTTCAGAAAAAGAGAAGGTTCTATATTCGACAACAATTAGTATTTTTTTATTTACTTTCGTCGATTTCTCCGTCATTTGTGATTTTATTTTTAATTTGAAAGAGCTTACTTCCCAATTCCTATTGCAACGCACTGCACATGCAATTCAAGATCTGATGATAGAATTTAAAGCAACTCCAGGTGACTCCAAAAATAATGGATTTTAAATTGTAAGTAGGTACATACCGTAAGCATCAATAATAATCATTTATTATTTATCAAGTTCTATGAAGTACAGTAATTAAAATATTATTTTTTAACTTCTTAGCTTGTGCATATAAGTATAGTTTTAAATCTGAGATTGTTTATTTTAATTTATTTTTTGAGAATAGAAACAAACAGCGTAAAATAAAAACGACAAGCTTAGATTCAAAATTTATTTCAACTTGAAAAGAATGACACTATTTATCACTTTGCTTACAAACAATTTAATTGCTTATTATTAACATCAGTTCAAATATCAATATTTACAAATGGATATTAGTTACGATATAGTAGTGTGGTCAGCCATTCTGGCCTTGACCCTTGGGACCTATACTCCGGGGGACTTAGAGCCAATGGGGATGCTGCATCTGCCAAAGCTACAGATGATGACGTTTCTGTGACAGCTATACTAGGCTTGCCCTTGAGTATAGCTCTTAAATCTTCATTTTCTACAGCTCTTGTTCTTTGTAAATTTTCCCTAGTTTCTTTCATTCTTGAAAGTTGTTCCCTTAGAGTTCTGTATTCTTCTAAAAACTTTTCTAATTGTGAAGCTCGAAAATCAAAATCATCAAATGGCTGACCTGTACGTGAATAATCTCTGAGACCAGATAAATCTAGGAGTGGAGTAGCGGACGGAACGGACGATTGCTCCCTAGACGGTGATGCCGGTAAACTGGGATTGCGACGCATACGGTTTCCACTTGCGGAGAGATCCAAGAAACTATTAGAACGACGTCCACTTGCTCTGTGTCTGCTTTTGTCATAGCTTCTGTCAAGAAATGTAATTGAATCGCCCCCTGAACTATTTCTACGACTATTTAAAAGTGGGCTTCGACTGTCACCATCTTTTCTTCTTGGAATCGTATAAAAATAATACGGATCATGTTTCACATCGTTTCGAAAATACGAAGCAGTGCCTAAAGCACTCATCTCTATCAAATCAGGATAATTCTTTTCACTGTCACTGCCAGATAAATCATTATCCAGACGATCACGTTGCCGAGGTCTACTACATGACCGAGAATTATTATTATAACGATTATTCTCCGATAGAATCTCCGCATGACCGCTTAATATTCCAGCTGATTTCGAGCTCTGCATTAATTCGGGCGTCGCGTCGGTTCTGGAACAAGTAATATATAAGTTAAAAAGAAAAAAATATGAAAAAAAGTACGGAAAAAATTAAATGTTTATATATTTCATAAAGTTTTTTTTTTAAAAGGGANTATTTCTACGACTATTTAAAAGTGGGCTTCGACTGTCACCATCTTTTCTTCTTGGAATCGTATAAAAATAATACGGATCATGTTTCACATCGTTTCGAAAATACGAAGCAGTGCCTAAAGCACTCATCTCTATCAAATCAGGATAATTCTTTTCACTGTCACTGCCAGATAAATCATTATCCAGACGATCACGTTGCCGAGGTCTACTACATGACCGAGAATTATTATTATAACGATTATTCTCCGATAGAATCTCCGCATGACCGCTTAATATTCCAGCTGATTTCGAGCTCTGCATTGATTCGGGCGTCGCGTCGGTTCTGCAAGAAGAAATATATAACTTAAAAAGGAAAAACTATGAAAAAAAAAGTATGGAAAAATTTAAATGTTTATATATTTCATAAAGCATATTTTTTTAAAAGGGACATTAAAATATTACATTTTTATATTTGCTATTTTTATATTACTTTTTTATATTTGCTATTTTCCATTTCATATTTCTTCTTTCTTTTCAGTTTGAACTAATAATATACTACTAATACGAGAGACTATATACATATACTTTTGGATGTGAGTGCTAACTATGATAAAAAATTAAACGCTTATATAAGTAATACAGTAAGTACAGCAGTACAATTTATACTATTACCTTATGTTATATTCACTTAGTCGTGGTATGTGTAAATCTTGTATATGTTCCCCTTTTCTTGATGTTGATTCTATATCATGTCGTCGCCATCTTGTTTCAAGAGGAGGCGTGGAGGGATCCCTTCTGTCTCTTATTTCTTCTCTCCCGTAAGTATTATTTTCTTCTTCGGGATCATGTGAAGGAACATTTCTATAATCGCCTCTTTTCCTATTTATATCAGACAAAGCAACACGTGAGACTTCTGCATTTGTTTTTAAATTTGCCTCAATTTTTTCATAATTATCATGATGGTTGGTGGTAACTATTTGTTCGTTCCACCTATCAACTTGCCTCTTTTTACGAGTTTCATATGCACATAAACCTATTAAACAAGAACTAAGTACAATTACTGCAGAAACTGCCATCCCTGCCATGAGAGCTTTGCCACCAAAACCTTTACTATGAGGTTTCTTTTCAATAGTTAAACTTAGAACTACTTCGGTTTTCCCAGCTCTATTTTCTGCATTACATGTGTACAACCCTGAATCTTGCATATCTGCTGACCTTATGGTTAAATTGCTCATTTGTCCTTCACTTCGCAATGTAAAGCTTCGTCCTGTATTGAAATTAGATGTCATAGTTGTGTTTCCCAAAAGACGCCCTGCTTTTACCCATCGTACTCTAGGAGCTGGAACACCATTTACCCTGCAGACCAACGTTACTTCTTCTCCTTCGAGTCCCTTAAAACTATTTGAGGACCCCGTTACTTCCGGAAGACATGCAAAATCTTCTAAATCTAGTCGATCCCATGACTGTGTCAATAACCGTGGTGGTAGTGCGCAATCAGGTACAACTGTAGCTGGGACATTTTTTCTAATCATCCAATCTCGCAGGGGTCTAAGTTCACAGTTGCAATTCCACGGATTACTCGCAAGTTCTAATCCTTTTAAAGATCGTAATGGTGCTAACACTGCCACATGTAAAACTTGAAGTTTGTTTTTACTAAGCTCCAAATATTCAAGTGTCCCCTCTAAACCTTTAAAGCCTCTTGGTTCGATTTCCAAAATTTTACACGAGCTTAGTGTTAACCGAACTAAATGTGGTAGGGCTGAAAAAGCTTCGTCTTTGATTTTTGTTATAGGGTTACCGCCAAGGCGCAGTTCTCGCAACTCAGGTATGGAATCAAATGCATGTGATGGTATCGATTCAAGGCGATTCCGAGAGAGATCTAATTCGACGAGATTTACAAGTGCTCGAAATGCATATGGTCGGATGACTTTCAAATTACAAGATGGAATGTAAAGACGTTGAAGGTTTAATAGTCCCGCTAATGAAAATGCGTCATCACGCAGAGTCGTTAAGCGATTTTCAGCCAAATCTAGTAGTTGAGTAGTAGGATCTAGCCGGGGAGGAACAACGCTGAGACCGGCTCTAGCACATACGGCAGATTCTTTTCCGCTTCGCCACTTGCACTCGCAGTGACGGGGACATTCAGCGGAGACGGCTACCGCCAGCGCAAGCATTAGCAGCCACATGCCACGCGCCTGATCAACCTGCGCCACACCTGCCGTCTTCACCACCGCACGTCATTCCATATGTAGCCACGTCCCTGTGAAGAGAAAAAAGTTTCTTATTTCTCTTAAATAAACTTATTCCAGCATGTACACTAAGTCGCACGTAGAAACTCAGTAATAGCCGTTGCATCTAAGTCCAACTCCATATAAGCATCGCTTGCGAACGCAAGCGCTCCGTGAGACAAAATTGAACACGATATAACTACCATTCATTTGTAATGTCGATTTTAACAGTATAACAATACTGTAATTATATTTAAAGCTCATACTCAATGGTGATGTGGCACCCTAGCAGCTAGGTTAGACCTTGAGAGATATGAATATAGCAACTTAATTATTTGCTGTTATGAGCACCTTCTGACGACATTAGATAATTGAAAGTCTAGAACCGATCTGATGTGCCGAGAACCCAAGCAGCCCATCTAATCTATAAGAGATATTGATATAGCACCTTAGGAAAAAATGGTCAACATGATACATTTCGTTGACATAAAAAAGCCTAAGTGCCAATTTTATGATTGTAAGTTAACAAAAAGTACAACTTAAAATTATTCTGCATTTACAAAAACGCCTTGTCAAAGTGATCCTATTAAGAATCTAATTTTTTGTTCTAACTTCCTTCGTAACTACTTCTGTCTGGGATGTTTCATTCAAATTTACATTCAAGATCTAGACTAAGTACAAGTAAGACTATGTGACTGACTACGAATATATTGTGATTATCGTATATCGTATTATAAAAGAAGCGAATAATAATATTTCGATGCTTTAGATGAAGGAACTGTCTTTCATCACAGATATCTCAAAATAGAAATTGTAAAGTTTAATTAATGATAATAACTATTTGCTGACTCACCTCAAATGTTCATCGTCGTTGATTTATGTGAACATGCGTTTACGCTTTATCTGTAACAAAATGAAATATTATTATATTAACTTATTATTTCTGAAACACCAGCCAGCAGTCCTGGCTCTCTCTCCCTCTCTCTAGTTAGTCTGGACTAGAACAAATATTTGGAAGCGGTTAACGTCACATAGGTTTTACAAACAACTTCGCTTTAGATGAAAAAATTCTAACAAGCGATGTTTATCTATATAGTTAGGAGACTGCTGTGCTACAAATGTCAACTGTCAAATATAGTACTGCAATATGTCAATGTCACTGTCAATATCAAAAAGCCCGCGCTTTTCATTTGTTATTAAGTTACTAATTTTAGAGGGAAGACATATTTGCCCCTCATATACTTGAGGTTACACGTGTGGTAGTCGATGTGATTTGTTACTAGGTTGTTAATAGATAATTATTAGCAAGTTATAAAGTAATTTAAATGTTTTAATTAATAAATATTGTGAATTGGTTAAAAGAGCTGCTATAATTAACACTGAGTAAATACCTATATGTGTTTTCGAATGTTGTTGGTGTTTTATATAAGTTTCTAGTTATATAAACTTCAGTTTATAGTTATTTTGATTTTTAATAAATAAGATTGTATTTGTAACATTAGTGTTGTGTAGTTTTCTTTTGATATTTCACTTCTGAAACCTAATTATATATATAAAATCAAAAGGTCACTCACTCATCACGAAATCTCAGAAACTACATGTGCTAGGAATCTCAAATTTTGCGTAGGAGTTACTTATAGGACGTAGGTGCTCGCTAAGACGGGAATTTGCAATATTCGACTTCTAAGGGGTTGTTTTTGGAGTCGAAAATTTGTATGAAACTTCGTTACTACAAATGCTACGAGTCTCAAATTTTGCATAGACGTCACTAGGACGTAGTCATGGAGACAGAAATTAATAATAACAGTTCACGCGGGTGAAACCGCGAGCGGGCCGCTAGTACTCTATATAAAGTAAATATCTATACTTATAAAAAAATCGTAACTGATTAGTGTCTGTACATTGACGATATATTAGGAGACTATTATTGTCTGTTTGTCTGTGCCTTTGTTCACCCTAATCTCAAAGAAGGTTTAAGCTTACAAATTTAAAGGCAGTTTCTCTTATTGGTTCTAGGCAAACTTCTTATAACATTTAGTGCTTGTTTCATTATAATTGGTTCATAAATAAAAAAGGTGTATCAATTTAAAGAATGTTATTCGACAAATTACTTCTTGCTAAAAGTATTTTTCTATACAACTATTTTATTTAATTGGCAAAATCTTTAGTTCTCGATGCTCTGTTGTTTAATATTGTTTGTAAAATTATTTCCAATTGAAAACATCAAGAGTTAGGATTCTCTAATGTAAATTTCCGTCATAACTAGAGAAGCAATCATATAAAGGTAATTTTAAAGGATTAAAATAATATTTTTTCTTTTGTTTGTAATTATCTATATATAAATATAAATAAAATTGAATGATTTGTCTATGATTTCAATATAACTGTGTTTTTTAAGTGCATGTACTTGAACTTACTACGCTTACATTACTTGTTACTACATTTACGAGTACTTATTTACAACACAAACTATTATTAAAACATTATAGGCATTTTTTTCAATCATTTGTCTGTTCTTCTATACACATGGAACTAATTGTTATGGAACTAATAATTAGAAGGGGTTATGGAGCAAAATATAGGCTATTTTTATCCCAAAATCCTCGCAGGGTCGTAATTTACGTGGGAAAAGTTACGTTTGCCCCGCACGCTTACTTATAATGTGCCTAAGTAAACATGAAATAACTAAACACATTATATACAAAAAAAAACCAAAAGATAATCATATTAAAATGATTAATATTTTATATTTGAGAGGACGAGGCTGCGCAGGAGATGCTAGTCTAAAAGAACGTACAGAGATCAAAGTTTATCAGTTTGGTATAAATATGTTTTGACCAGCCGGTCAACAATAAGATAATACAGTATTAGGTTTTTTGTGGAACTTCTAGTAGGTATGTAATTCCCAATTTCAAATTCAAATTCAAATTATTCTCTAAGTTATTCTCACCTGAAATTGTTACTAACAAAATAATCAAAATATTTAGGATCTAGTAAATAAATAACATAGAAATTATATTTTTTTAAGAATTTAATACATGTTAGTAGTGTTTTTCAGATGAGAGCCGTGACAGTGTACTTTCTAAGTTTACTTATTAAGCTAATACGCCGGAAAGTGGGGAATGGACTGTCTTAACATTAGGTTCCCTCCTACTACGAGCATATGCGATATATAGCCTGAAACTGAAACAAAGTTAATACACTAACAGAGCCAAATATTTTTAATAAGCATTTATTATCTTATCTCGATGACTCTCTAAATTGTCAAAAATCTAACTAATTCATGACTAGGTTATTTTTGGTTGCCGCGAATAAATAAATTCATATTTCATACAATAATTGATAAATAATCCCATTTCCTAGTATATGCAAGTAATTATCAAAGGAATTTGTGTAAGGATTTGGAAGATAACTTTTGGGTTCCCATTTTAATAGCCACATTCGCGTGTGAGAGAGGAATAAGTAAGGGTCATTCTGCTTGGATGTATTTGTAAGTTCATCACGGAATCGCGTGTTTGCGGTACCCGGTCACATGTTTCAACTGAACCATGAAACTTGGTAAAAGCATCAGCTAATCCAATATTCGTAAGAAAATTAAATATTACTTAACAAAACCCTTTTTAAAAACAAGCTTGTGCTTCTGGGCCACGACTGGCCTCTGACTTATTTTTATGAAAGGAATTTCGGTTAAAAGATTACGCTAAAAGGCTGGTGTGATGGCCCAATATACGTAATGATTTTTTTTTATTATTCTTTCATTTTATACATACATAAGTATTGTAATATATTATTTATTAATTGAAATTAATGTTTCTTTTTAAATAATTGTTTTAATAATGTTCTCAGTTTTCCATTTTCTTAAATATTTCTTTTCACATAGTGATATTTAAAAATATACAAATTGCATTTCAAAGAAGTGAATTATTATAATTGCCACTTTGTACTGAGGACGTCAAAGACTGCAAGTATGTAGTTGATTGCACATTTAAATCACAAACAGCACGTAATTAAAAATAACTGTCATACAACATCTTTTCTTTTCTTTTAGCTTCACTCTGTATACAGTAGGGGAACCTGGGACACTAGTGTTAAGAGACACTTTTATTTCCAACTTTGTGCTGAATTCTGGCGATACCGATGCGTGTTAAGTGACGGAACTTAGCGCCGCGCTTTGCCTCGTTACCAGAGCGAGGAAACGAAAATATTAAAGAATCGAATCAGGAATCTAACCGACAACCAGCCGTATTTACAGTAACACGCTTGTGATCCTGTGCCACGACTGGCCTCATCTTTTTAAATCTTAAACATTTTTTCTTACTTTTACACTTTTTTTAATTCTCAACAATTACCAAAGCTTAAATGATAATTTACGAACTTTGATATAAGAAAAGAAAAAATATATAAAAATCTCTTTTTTATAAGCATAAACATTTTACCTTTCGTCATTTATGCCTTATGGCCTTCTATAGAAGTTTAATGTTGGTAACCCAAGATAGTTTTTATGTGTTTACTTTATGAATGTGAGCTTTAAGTATGGAAGCATTTCAATTGCGTCATAGGTCTTTTTATGTGACGGCAAAAAAGTGTTTTTATTACCGAAAAACGTGCCTTCATATATTTGTATAAAAACTTATTATATATTACTTCAATTACAATAGTAATTGTTTTAATATGTAATCCAAATGTTTTTAACACTCTTTTATTAGCTTCGGTCGTATGTATGTACGTAACGGAACTATTGAACGTGAAAGAATTGGAAGAGTCGGATTAATTTTCAATTTTGCATGCCTTTCAAGGACCAATGACAATGCAATAATAAAAAAGGGTCATCGTCAAAAAAATCTGTCAAGTACGAGTTGGACTCACCCACCGATGGTTCCGCACCTATATCCAGATTGTTTTAAAATTTTATTCCTACATCAAATAAATCCTTACAAAACTTGTATTTTTTAAGCCATAACGTACCAACAACGTTGTGTTAATTCTCAAAACATATTAAAAAATACTTCGTTCAATCACTTCTGATGTTTTTGAAACGAAAATACTGTTTGAACCAAACATCATTACTGTGGACGTGGTCGTATCGCTTTGGCAACTATTCGTATTCATTGATCCATTTTAACGGACGTAAAGCATTAACAGATGAGATTGTGGAGTTCAATTTTGTGCGTATTAACATCCTATCATAATATTTCGTGGAATTCTACACTGAGGAAAAAAAATCAGCAGAGGGAACCTAGTGTTAAGACACTCCGTTCCCCACTTTCCACCGAATTTTGGAGGTAGAATGAAGAAATCAAACTATAATTTTAAATAAATATTTCATTTCATCGAAAGGGGATCGAACCCGGCCCTGCGCCACGACTGGCCTCAGGAGATGGCTAAAATTATAATTTTCGTCATACAAGATACAACAATTTCATATTTTCTACAATCAGTTGTTTCTTAAGTAAATGCAATTAAGTTTGTATACTTCCTACAGATCCTTTTCTTTTCTAGTCTTATAAAATTATTAAAGGAAATCTTCACAAAGTATAAAATAAAGTTGCTTGCCACGAAAGTATGCTACAACTTTCAAGATACGCAGCAAATTTCAATGCGGTCTTTCACAAATAGACAGACGGCTACAATAACAAGGCATATATAGTGTATATGTATAATACACTTACATATGTATACATGCATACTATATTATTGTAAGACAAGCGGGTAAAGCTTCGAGATCTGGTCAATAGAAGAGGAAATAGAAGAGGTTTTATAAAAACCCGTAGAATAATATGTACATAGTCGAGGCTATTTGTGGAGTGACTGTACTGTGGGTTTGATTGGGAGACATTGCAAGTTGAGAGTGAGTTGCGAGCGTTAAATTAACAGCTATTTAAATGTTACCTCGATTATAATATCGATTTTGATATTATTTACGGAAATTCTCCAGTTACAGTAGTAGTGGCAAAGTGCGGACTCCCCTATTGAGGGCTCTGTACCAGTTTGAGGGCTGTAGGGCAATGTTTTTTTTAGTAACATAAATATTAATTTTAATTATTTGAACTTTCCTTTATACTGTAAGTGAAAACTTATCAAATTTCATAACTGTAGGTACACCGCAAGGACCCTAGGTTTTGCTTACTCGGGAAAAATTATGCATAAACGCATATTTGTTTCGATTGTGTTGACGTAGAAGCTTACCTATTGTTTTTCTATACTCCAAGGGACTACAGACCTGGATATTTATTATTAAATACAACCTGAAATGTCCACGCCATATTGAGATTAATGGTCTCGACAGATGGACAGCCATACAGAAGAACTATAAGGGTTTCGTGTATTTATTTATTTTACAGGTACAGTACCTACGAGTATATAGTAAATATCGAAAGTATAAAGTCAACATTATTAAATTTATATAAAATAGTATATCAATTAAGTGAAATTACGAATAAATATTTTTTGCTTAGACCCTCCGACTGATGGTATTAAAAACAAGAACCATTAAATTTTTTCGTAATCAGCTAATTGCAGTTATTCGTAGATTCCGCATTTACGCAACTTGTATGTGTACATATATGGCAAGCGTACAAACTTATTTGGACATATTAAAATGGTAGAGCCGTTTGAACGAATGCTAGCTACAATCTATCAGAAAGCATTTTAACAAATAGGTTATAATATAAACCCTTTTCACAGAGACAGACAGACAGATAACATTAACGTTGTCACCATTTAGTAGTTAAGCATACCTATATATTGCTCATTTTCAACATCACGTAATTGCTTCGTGATGAAATGGCGGCGGTCGTCAAGGAAATGGGGGCAGAGTATTCGAATGCTGATGTCACAGTGTTTTACATCTGTATTTGATTGCTGGCGTATTGCGGCCTACGAATATCTGGGGTAAGATTTTATAAAATAATGACGATAATTATAATACGTATGAGTATATACGTAGTAGGTATATGAGGGTAACGTGTATTCATTAGGGTATCTTGTTTTAGCTTTGCAACTAGATCTCTAGTATAGCAAAAAGATTTTTTCAGGCTAGGCAGAAATATATTTTTTATAGCTTCACGGTGTAATCTGCACACAGCAGGAGGGAACCTAGTGTTAAGACACTCCGTTTCTCATTTTGCGCCGAATTCTGGAGGCTTTGAGTGTTGAGTGTCGTAACTAAACGCTGCGCTTTGCCTTGACACCAAAGCGAAGAAATTAAAATAATAAATATTTCAATTCGTCGCGTGAGAATCGAACCCACAACCTGTCATGTTTACACTTGTGCCCCTGCGCCACGATAAGTCTAGAATAAAAAAAGATTTACAAATAAATACTCCCTTCTCCACTTAGAATTAGGAACTCTGCGAGTTGAGAGGTGTAACTAAANAACGTTGTCACCATTTAGTAGTTAAGCATACCTATATATTGCTCATTTTCAACATCACGTAATTGCTTCGTGATGAAATGGCGGCGGTCGTCAAGGAAATGGGGGCAGAGTATTCGAATGCTGATGTCACAGTGTTTTACATCTGTATTTGATTGCTGGCGTATTGCGGCCTACGAATATCTGGGGTAAGATTTTATAAAATAATGACGATAATTATAATACGTATGAGTATATACGTAGTAGGTATATGAGGGTAACGTGTATTCATTAGGGTATCTTGTTTTAGCTTTGCAACTAGATCTCTAATATATCAAAAAGATTTTTTTCAGGGTAGGCAAAAGTATATTTTTTATAGCTTCACGGTGTAATCTGCACACAGCAGGAGGGAACCTAGTGTTAAGACACTCCGTTTCCCATTTTGCGCCGAATTCTAGAGGCTTTGAGTGTTGAGTGTCGTAACTCAACACTGCGCTTTGCCTTGACACCAAAGAAGAAATTTAAATAATAAATATTTCAATTCGTCGCGTGAGAATCGAACCCACAACCTGTCATGTTTACGCTTGTGCCCCTGCAACACTGCGAGTTGAAAGGTGTAACTAAACGCCGCACTTTGTACTGCCAGACTGAAATTATTAATTGTCCGTGTAGGGAACCGTCAAACCTACATATATCGTGTTTACAGTCTGATTCTGACCCACTGAGCCAGTTTTACTATAATGGTATTAGTAATATTTATTTAAAAGGAAGTAAAGAATTGCCATATACAAATACAAAATGTAAATGCACTAAAGAAATAGTTGAAACTCTACTACTTCATATTAAAGATTGTAAGATGTACTGTTCTCAAGTTCTAAAGCCTACAGCTACAGTAACTTTAGCTTACGCATTTATTTTATTTACTTTTATTTTAACACACACAAAAACAGATGTCATCTTGTATATATATTGCGAATGAAAAGAAAAGAAAGATTCATTCTATTATGTCTGGAAGAAGCTCACAATGGATCTGTCTTTTATACAAAAAGACAAAACAAATGTTGAATGCTATGCTATGAGGCGTAACAAGGAATTCACTACAAATTCTATTGAAGGAATTGAAATTTCTTCGTGTATTTCATATTATTATCAGCAAATTCAAAATGTTATGAATCTAACGATATATATTTTCTTTTTATTATAGGTAACCCAATTGATGACAACGACTGTGTTGCCGTTTCAACAAAAAATGCTAGTAAAGGCGTTGAGTTCTGCTACTCAACACGCAATGCCTCCGGAATTTGGCCGAAAGTGGGGAACGGAGTGTCTTAACACTAGGTTCCCTCTGCCTTATCTGCTGTGGGCGGGATACATCGTGAAGCTGATTTAAAGACATTATGTTGTTTGACAAATTTGCTATATATAACTATTTTATTGAATTGGTTAAAACTTTACTTTTCTATATAGATGTTTTTAAAATAAAACATAATTAGAAAAAGAAATAAATGCATATTAGTAAATTAATAATTTTGTAGTTCAAACGGGCGAAGCCGCAAGCGGGTCGCTAGTTTTTAATAAAATATTTAAAATTTTTAATGATCAAAAACCAGAATTTCAAATAACTTTGCAGAAAAAAATTCTGTTGTGTGTAGTAATTTGTTCGAATTGAATTTAAAATTTTAAATTTATCCCTGATTTAAACTTTAAGTAAAATTATACGTAATTCGCTCTTCATCTATAAATTATGCGCCGGGGACCTCTCGTAAATGATGAGACCGTAGGGAATACAGTGGTTAAACTTTTAGTTCACGTATCATATTAAGAAATTATTTTTAAATTTAGACCTCAAATTCTTTGTCTTTAATTTAAAATTTAATGAATGAACAATAGATTATAAAATAAAAAATAAAAATAAAATAATTTGACATTCATTTCATGAAATGATGATAGTTATTAAAATAATGAATTAATAATAGGGTAAAAGCGTGTGACTGTAAACGTGATGGTTGTGGACTCACTTCCAACTCACGGGAATAAAGTATTATTTATTCATATTTTCATTTCCTTGCTATGGTAATAAGGAAAAGCGCGGCGTTGACTTACGCCAAGTAACAAGCAATGCCTCATCCGGAGGAAAGTGGGGAACGGAGTGTGCGAACATTAGGTTCCCTCTAACTATCCTGCTACTATAGGCTGGACACAGCGCGAATCCGAATGAAAGCCTAGCTCTGATAATTAATTAACAATAAATTTTAATTATAGCGAAGATATGAAAATAATAAATAATGAATTTCCACGAGTGTGAATCGAACCTGCAACCGTCGCTTTTACAGTCACACGGTGTTAATAAGAAACATTTAACACAAATTGCTGAACAGAGTTTATTATGATAGAAAGATAAAACGTTACCATTGAAATGTCAAAAACCGAAATCACTTTTGAATTGTTTTGAAAGTTTTTGACTAAAATTTTAATGATAAAATATGCTTTGAAAAATTAAAAACAATTTGGTAGACAAGCTATATTAGTATTAGGCGTTGCCTCTTATCTGTGGGGAAAAATGTAAATGAGAGCTGGGTTAGACCATTAGGGAGTCGGATTCAATTTGTTTAAACTCGCATAAATTACCGTTTTAACCAAAACCACGTGAAAATAAATTTAAACATTGTTAATTAAAAAATATTAATATATGCAACGGTAAATGTAGTTTTAGCACATTTTTTGCTAGCGAAAAATAAACGAAGTGATTTATACTGCTAAATCCAAAGTCGTACAAGCCCCCAAATGTTGACCGAATGCTTACTATTTATTTCTATACTAACAACTTTCTCATCGCTGAAGTTGAACAGCGAACTACGAAGTTATGGGTTCGTATTCCATCAGTACAAGTTATTAGAGACAGCTGTCAATAATGACAAAATGATTGTATTACATAGCTATCGGCCATCTGCTGGTTATGGTTGTCAATAATAATAATTTGAGGCCTTCGTGGCGTAGCGGCACAAGGGTGTGACTGTAACGCGAAGTTTGTGGATTCGAGGAAGTGAAATATTTATTTACGTTTATATTTCCATTTCTTCGCTCTGGTGTCGAGGCAAAGCGCGGCGTTGAGTTCTGCCCCTCAACAGGCAATGCCTCCAGAATTCGGCAGAAAGTGGAGAACGGAGTGTCTTAACACAAGGTTCCTTCTGCCTACCCTGCTGTGTGCCCGATACAGCGTGAAGCTGAACAATTTGAGCAAAGCCATACAATCAATTATAATGTCGCTATCTAGTATAAAAAATTGAAACATTATTCATTATGGAAACCAATGTTTTGTTCCGAAATCACAACTGATGTAAAAGTGGCACTTAAAAGTTTACACGGCGTGACACTTTTGTACTTGAAAGTTAGTTAAATGAAAGTAATTTTAATTCAAAGTTTTAACAAGCAATAAATTACCTAAATTAGTTAATAGGACCTAAATAAAATGTGTAAATTCATGTTGAAGGGTTAATTAGAATTAGTGTTTCTTTTTAATTAATCATGTGTAATTTTATTGTACTACATCTCTTATGTTAAAATAACTATATGTATTATGTAAATGTTTCAGTAATTGAATGTAATGGTTTATTTTTGCATAAAATTTATCGGTGAATATATATTTGTATCCCACAAATAAACAACGTAAAGCTGAAAAATAATAATAATATCAACATTCAACTATGACTTAAATTAAAAATAGTAGATAAATAAATAACTTATAAACTTATCAAAATTTATAATCTTCAAAGACTTTAAAGAATTAAAAATCATACACACGCTTAAGTCAGACGATGCTTGATGGTGCTTGAACCTGGTTAGATTATATACATACATATATGTTACAAGAAAATTAATGACATATATACTAAAAAAAACAGAATCCACTACAGAATGGAAGATTCAGGTCAACAGAATTAATAGTAACGCTATATTTCATTCGCTTTATAAGAAAAAAATATTGAAAACGTTACATTTCCATTCGGTACACGTAGAACTAAAAACGTGCTTCGTTTGCCGATATTTGAAACAAAGCTAGCCTTGACATGAAGACACAAATCAAACTGCTCTAGCCATTCAGTTAACCAATTATATCTTTAAAAATATGCAAATGAAGAAATTCATTTCAAATTACATATATATATNTAGCGGCACAAGGGTGTGACTGTAACGCGAAGTTTGTGGATTCGAGGAAGTGAAATATTTATTTACGTTTATATTTCCATTTCTTCGCTCTGGTGTCGAGGCAAAGCGCGGCGTTGAGTTCTGCCCCTCAACAGGCAATGCCTCCAGAATTCGGCAGAAAGTGGAGAACGGAGTGTCTTAACACTAGGTTCCCTCTGCCTACCCGGCTGTGTGCTGGATACAGCGTGAAGCTGAACAATTTGAGCAAAGCCATACAATCAATTATAATGTCGCTATCTAGTATAAAAAAATTGAAACATTATTCATTATGGAAACCAATGTTTTGTTCCGAAATCACAACTGATGTAAAAGTGGCACTTAAAAGTTTACACGGCGTGACACTTTTGTATTTCAAAGTTAGTTAAATGAAAGTAATTTTAATTCAAAGTTTTAACAAGCAATAAATTACCTAAATTAGTTAATAGAACCCAAATAAAATGTGTAAATTCATGTTGAACGAGTAATTAGAATTTCAGATTCACGTTTGGTGTTTCTTTTTAATTAATCATGTGTAATTTTATTGTACTTACAACATCTCTTATGTTAAAATAACTCTTTGTATTATGTAAATGTTTGAGTAATTGAATGTAATGGTTCGTTTTTGCATAAAATTGATCGGTGATTAAATATGTACGGGATACAACGTGAAGCTGAAAAATAATAATCGCGGACGTCCGTTAGTCTCATTCAATAGCCCAGTAGCCACTGCTCCCAAATTCCATTCCATAGCCCTAGTTTAGATTTCCACATTTTCCATAGTTCCTAGGCATCAACCGGCGACTATCTCTGGGCAATTACCTGTTGTTACCCAGAGATGGATCCTGGCTGATGCGTCACAGTAAAACATTTGTATATTCTCTACGGGGCCTCTACGTGTTGGACCTGTGTCCCCACGCAAGCCTTCCAAAACACCGGGTTCTTGATCAACCCGTGAATCTTTAAAGAGAAACATAATAATACTATCACGATTAAACTATGATTTAAATTAAAAATAGTATACTTAAGTTTCATAATAAATAACTTTTAAACTTATCATTAATTTTGAAATTACTAAATTTGAAAACTAAAAGACGATGCTTGAACTGTATATTATATACATATATGTTACAAGAAAATTAATGTCATATATACTAAAAAAACAGAATCCACAACAGAATGGAAGATTCAGGTCAAAAGAATTAATAGTAACGCTATATTTCATTCGCTTTATAAGAAAAAAATATTGAAAACGTTACATTTCCATTCGGTACACGTAGAACTAAAAACGTGCTTCGTTTGCCGATATTTGAAACAAAGCCAGCCTTGACATGAAGACACAAATCAAACTGCTCCAGCCATTCAGTTAACCAATTATATCTTTAAAAATATGCAAATGAAGAAAATCATTTTAAATTACATACATATGTATATTGAACAAATACTTTTTTGCAGAATTTGGATATTTTTGTTTGGTGTGGTGATGTTAGTAAGTTATTATTGAAGAGGAAATTAAAATATTATTATAAACTGAAATATTGTTTACTGTTTTGGATTTTTTTTTAAATGGAAACTTAAAAAATATATTTTGATCTTTGCTCGGTTGCATGTAAATGCACCGATAACAGTTTTAGCACATACACGCTAGCTTGCTAGGTTTGCCTGTCAACCGACATAACCATGCATGCAAGGTTTCATCATCATGCAAAACCTATCGTGTATGACTCCATAAGGTTGAGTCAGAAAGGAAATTTCTGGAAAAACCAAAAAACAAAAAAAGAAAGGAAAAAGTAGCCTAGTGGTTAACGGCTTAATGGTTTGACCGTGATCACGTCACAGATAGACAAACAGAATTACTTTCGAATTTATAATATAAATATGGAAGTACCAAATATTCCTTTCTATTATAATATTTTATTTATTTATTTATAGTGAACCGGTGGTTAAGTTGCTGCCGTCAAATAATTTTGACGTTCCAAAAATGAATCTTGTTATTTTGAATAACATTATTTGACATTGAAAGAAAGTCAATGCGATCACGACAATTCTAAACACATGAATCTTAATACTATTTAATTATAATAACATGATATTTTAACCTCGTAATAAAAATAAAGGAAAACAACTAAATAATAAAAAAGTTCATACTTCTAAAGTATTTTTACATTCTGAATTTTCTTCGGAAGGGTAAAAAAAAGCTGTAACAAGAAACTTTTTGTGCATGAAATATTACACTATTAAAGAATTTTAACAAAGCAAAAGTAAAGTTTCAACCGAAACACACGAGGTTTTCACAAGACTGATAGAAAAGTTGAATGGAAAGTCATCCTTTGTGGTTCCATAAAGATTTTCGTCTGTACTTTTTAAATCTTTTCCACAGTTAAAGAACTATAATACGCGTTCTTGTACTGGCTTGTCTGCCTTAAGGGAGCTGTCTAGCAACTTCACTTTATATGTGAAGAAGGCTGACCTCTTTACTACTTTGAAATGTATAGCTTTAAATCACATTACTACGTGTATTTAAGAAGAGTACCTTTTTAAAATTTGAAGACTGGAAAGACTATTTTAAACCACAGTCTTATACTATGTCGTGCTATGGTGGTTTCCTACATAGAGTTTATAATGATTAATATTTCAACTTCACGCTTTATACAGCATATAGCAAGTTAGGGAGAGATCTAGTGTCCATACTTCCCATCAGAATTCAAGACTTTGTTTTTATCTGGCCAGAGCGGAGAAATATAAATAATTCATTGCCCTGAGTGGGCATCAAATCCACAGTCATTCCGCTTAGAGTTAGACAGTGCCATAATAATTATAATCAATATAAAAAAACCAACGACTCAACTGCGGCTTCACCTGCATACACACTTACTGTTATAGCCAAATTATAAATATCATTTACATAAATTGTAGCCTATGTGTTATTCTGATGTATTAACTATATTACTGCAAAGTTTCATCTATATCTGTTCAGTAGTTTTTGCGTGAGATTGGAACAAACACCCATCCTTAAAAACATTTACATTTATAATAAATCGACTACATACTTGATATTTCACGATGTGTGTGTATACTCAAAATTTCCTATCAAAATATGTAAATTTGGTAACTAAAATAAATACATCATACAATACATAAATATTTTGCTTTGTAACAAAAATTATAAATGTTGAAAGAAATAGCTCAATTGAGGGAGCCCCAGCTCGCTGCACGTCGCCATTGCCAGAAAATACAATCGTATTTGTTGGCAACATTTGGCCGCTCTACAAAAATTGGAATACACTGAAATTTATATATATACAGCGATTTTTTATTATTCCCCACATGTCATTTTACTATATAGCTTAACTTTAAATAAGAAAATTTAGTTGCATGTGCTTATATGAATGTTCTTTAACTAATACATTAGTATCAGGTTCAATTTACTAATTAATGAACTTTACATATGTAAATCTTAGATATACTCACTAATTGAATGGAATGATTTTAATATCAATTTTAATTGTCCGTAATGCGACATTTAAGCGACTGATATATGTTATCTGATCTACTATAAAAGTTAAAAAAAATATATAGGTTTACCCTGTAGGTACGAATCATACCAAATATATCGAATTTAAAGGGCTGAAGTTCATTCTGATTACAAAACTTTTAATTTCCCCAGCGAACATGTTCGTGAAAAGTCGTCTGTTTGATTTTTTCACTCCCGCAAATACCGCGGATCCCGCACCTGTAAACCCGCAGCACGCGGGTTTACAAAATGATGCTGAATCACGCAGTACTGAGATCTCGGAACTGCGGGATTGGAAATCTGAAGACCAGATCGAAGTAATGTTATCAATAAAATAAACCTTTCTTATTTTTTTAATAAGAAAAGTTCCCCACAATTGTGAAGCTAAAATAATCAAGCTCCATCGTATTGTAACATCAAACGCACCCGAAAATACAGAAATAAATCTCGACATTAGCCGCAAACAGCGCGGCGGCGGCGGCGGCGGTGGAGACAGTCGTAAAGTTTTTCGTAATGGCGGGAGTAATAACACAAATACACGAGGGAGGAGGTCCGAGATAACATCCCGGTCCAGTTTCCGCTTTTGTCCTATCAAAATAGCCTCCTCACTCCTGGCACGTGTTTGCTCTCTGTATGAGTAATATACACAACAACAAAGAAGTCCTCAGTAAGGACTAATAATAGTCAACTTCCATAAAGAGCATCCTCACTCATTTTCCTCGGCACTTTGATATTACTGGCGATTTACACGAGGTAAATAATGAAGGAAATGCAATTTTATGCTTTAATAGGTAATAGGTATATATTTTAATTTATATACAAGGATATTAGATAAAAATTATGTCGTGATTTAATTTAAAGGTATTAAAAATTGTATTTTACAAGTATAGGTATAAAAAAAATTATTCAACTTCGCTATCAATGAATTGTTATTGGCATAAAAATGTTTCAGATTAATTTAATTAAATTGTCTTAGGTACATCATGCTAGTTATACGTAAATCTACTAATTATAAATACCCAAAATATGTAATTTTATTAAAACAATAAATAAAATATCTCATTCTTAAAGCAATAAACACGTGACAATATAATTTTATTATACATTTCAAGTTTCATTTGACTTTTATTTTCTACGCACTTACTTTTCTCAATAACAAAGTTAATTCAAAAGGTAATGCCGTAGGTAAAACTAGTTAAATTATCAGGCAGAATTTAATTTCAAAACCTGTCATCCTCTAAATAACTTTAGAAACTACTATAAGAATAAAGAATAAGAGAAAAGGGAGGAAAGAGCTCAAATGACAAGTACAATTACACAGAAAATAACATAGAGTACAATTTATAATTAAATTAAATAGAATAAGTGATTTTGAAGATGTGAAGTTTTCTTATAATACCTTATATTTTCTTTCAAGTTTTATATAGGTAAATATTTAAGCCATCGCCTGATTTTAATCACGCTTTTCTGTTTTTAAATTTCAAAGTTAATTAGATGCTGGAAAACTTAAACAAATTTTTTTTTTTTTCTATCTCTACTAAATTTTTTTATCGCTGGTTAACAGCAAACTGCTTTTTTGACTTGTTACATATTTTTATAAATGTGGACGCAAGACTATAATAAGCTTTGCAAGAACTTACAAATGACATAAAAAATGTAAATAGAACGCTTTCAAAAAGCTCCTATTGAAAAGTTTTAAACAAATGCAGATGCACTGCAAATGATCACTTTGTATTTCTCCTTTATATAAAGTAAAAGTAAAAGTAAATTAACGATCTCTTAGAGCGAGGAAACTTTGAGAAACAATGACGGTAAATAAACATCTTTCCCCAAAGAAATATTACCTAGACTGTATGAAACGCAAACCAACTTCTTGATTACAAGAATGAAAGAACACTTTAAATTTCAAAATGCTATTATTATGTTCATAACGATCCTGTTTTAGTATGGAAATGTTTTCGCCGTATTAAACTTTTTCTGCCAGGGGGAAAAATGTGAACTTTATTTTGTGAAATATGAAACACACCCCAGGCATGTGGAATATTTGATTGTTATTGTGAATCGAAAAAAAAATATTATACTGATACAAACTTTTATAAAATTATTAAGATTCTTGTTTGTATCAATAAAAAGTATTGAAATATTTGATTTAAATTCTAAGTAACACCTTCTTTGTATTTTTTGACAGAAAGAGGCTAAATGAATATATCTGTCCACATTAAGTACATTATTTTAAGATTAATCGCCATAACATTTAAATAATAGCATTTATATTTATATAAATAACATTTATATAAAGTAAATGTCATAGTAATAAATCTACCTACAAAGGGTATTCTAACACAAAGCAATATATTTTTGTAAATCATTTTATGAAATTAGTTCAAAGGCAAAAAATAATGGAGATATTTAATAGAGACTGTTGTTGCTGCAGAACAGCAAACAGCATCTGATTGTGACGTTTGTAGATTCTTTTTCGATTCGAAGGAGATTTTTTTTTTCATTTGTCCCCTCCAGTAACAAGACAAAGCACGGCGCTTGGTTCCGCCACTCAACATTTTATATCTCGAAAATTGGCCGGAAAGTGGGTAACGGAGGGTCTTAACAATTAATCATTTGTTTCATATTATTAATTGTTTAAAATTAAAATCAAATATAATAATTATAATTAACTACCTTTATTATACTTTACTATTACAGTCAGACCACAAAATATTTAAATCTATACAAACATACTCGTTCGTAGACCAAAGAGAGTAATAACTGATATTGATTTTAACTTACTCGTATAATAAAAAATATACTCATATCCCTCTTGTTAGTAATCTCAATTTATTATAATGACATAAAATCAATATATCTTGTATATAAATATATATTACAAGGTCACATTTGAGATAAAAGAAAAATAAAACTTTCAACTAAAAATGAATTTCAAGACTTGTTATTTTTTAAAATCCGCTTCTATGACAATATTTTCAAGAGGCGAAACATTTTCAGTGGATCTATTCGTATAAACGTAGGAATTTATATCTTAACAAAAATATGATAGAACCAATGTTTTAAATTAAATACATTTTATTATTTTGCTCTCAGTTTCCATCTCGAAGAAAATGTCAGAAAGTTAAGCCAAAGGCATATTTCGAGTAAACCGTTGTCACCTGTGTTAACAGAGGACGTCCCATATCAATAATTCAAGACATAGATTATGTATGTGCATTATTTTACAGAATCCATTTAGGTTAAATCTGAATTGTTCTGTGATATCAACCAAGAGCTTATGGAAGAATTTGTTTATTAAAACTTATATATTTTTTTTCAACTTCACGCTGTATCCCGCATATACAGGGAAAACAGAGAGGACCTAGTGTTACGATACTCCGTTCACCACCGCTACTGATGTTACCGAATAGTAATTTTCAAGGCGGGCGTGTTGAGCGGAATTCAACGCCGCGCTTTTGACTCGGTACCGTCGCGTTACACTCACACATCACAAATGTGTGTCTATCGCNGAACTGTTCGACCTGTTACCTGCCGCCGAATTTTCCAACCGCACAGTACGTCACAAACTTAAATACCATCCACACCACCTGGATACGTGGCACTCCACTACTGTGCGGTTTCGTAGAAATTTCCTTCCACGCGCCACCGAACTGTGGAATGGCCTACCCGCGGCAGTGTTTCCAAGTCGGTACGATATGGGTACCTTCAAAAAGCGCGTCTATCTCCACCTCAAAGGCTGGCANGCCTTGTCCTTTTTCCATAAAAAAAAAAAAAAACAAGCGCCACGACGGCGTCTTATATGAATATGACTACAAGAAATATAAATTTGCTATTTTCTCTGCAGCACGATGGACAGACGAATTAAAGAAGGTCGCTGGCACCAGATAGATGCGAGAAGCCCAAGACTGGGATGGTTGCGCTTGATGAAGGAGTCCTACGTTCAGCAGTGGACGGCTATAAGCTGAGAATGATTTTCTCTGTAGTATTATATACACAAGGCTTATTACCATCCTCGATATTGCATTTATAGATATTGCATTTTTTTTCTTATCATTATTCTTGCAAAGTCGAAGTATCGAACTATACTGTCAAGTAAAACAAATATACCTACAAACTTAACAACATTTATAACGCTTCTGCAGCTTAGAAGCAAATTAAATTCGAAGTGGACTTTAACAATAAGGACTAATTTCCTTTAAGGTCGTTGAAAGAGAAGAAAATTAATTTATAACGAGCGTAACGAAATAAAACATGATGAAGGGAGCCAATTACTTAACTGAAGCACATAATGTAATGATATCGAAAATTATAATTAGTACATCTTTAATTTATTTATTTTTGGACGTCTCTTTAGCAATATAATTTGGTAAATAATCTTCTTTTAATATTTATAGATTTATACTATTAATATTATTATACATTTTAATCTATAATTAATATAATTATAGCTAACATTATTTTCCATTAGTAATTAGGAAAAAGTTATACTTACATATGAAATAATCTTAATAGGAAAATTCTATTTCAGTCCAAACTGTCACGAAGCCTGACAATCTATCTATGTAGGCGACAGACAACTGCGACGAGTTCTCGAGCAAACTGACGAGTTAAAAACTAACTTGTTACTAACTTGCGCCATCCTTGCCTATGAATATAACTTATATGAATAGCAAGATGTTCAATGCTGTAGAGTTTGAGGATTGAGGATTCAATATTATCTTTTAGTTGCATTAGTTCTACACGTTCTAACAATATAATTGTAAGCAATTTAGAATAGCATAAAGTAAATAAAACAATAGTTAATTTTGTATTAACACACAAATAAATAATTGAGAACTATACCCATGTTATGGACCAGGTGCTCGAATAGGGTATTGTTTATAATGCCCGGGCATTATAAATAAGAGGACTACCTATATCGCTATAGTATTTAATATTAATTCCTACTAGCTGCATTTGACTAGGCTAAGGGAAACAAGCGTGTGACGCGCTTTGACCAATTAGAGATCGGAATGGCGTGTGGACTTCAAATGCTAATTATGGCTTAAAAGTGAATACGCAGACAAGTTTTATCATTGTAATTTAATTGTAATTTAACAGTTGTTAAAGTGTGTTTAAGTAATTAATGATGGATGATGATTTCGTCTCCATATCGTAGAATTTTATGATTTCGTCGCACATTTCATGAACTGGTCACATTTTATAAAATGTGTAATAATATACAGAATATGCTATGCATAATTTTTTTTTTTTTTTTCTTCTAAAATGATAATGAATTTATGGAGAATACGTTAAATAATTAAAGTCTAACCTAACTAAACCTAACTAAACTAACTTAAAAAAAACATTTCACGATTTTAATAGTCCCCAGTCGGGCGGATATCCGTAATAAGATTTACTCAAGTTAAAAAAAGTTTTTTTTTTATATTTTCCTGGCGAGTAAGTGCAAGCATATTACTCCTGCGCACTTCCCCAGACAGTCCGATCATTGACTCGACGACGTGCCTAGCTTTGCCCGGGTATTCTGAAAAATGACACTTTTATCTCTTGGCCCATAAAATCTTTACTTAACCTCAGGCACTTAGTATGTACGATGTTATTGTGTGTTGTACACGACCTATTATTATTATTAGTAGAAGGCCGCCTATAATAATATGCGTTGCCATGGCAACGTGTATGTCACTTTATAAATATAAAAGTGTATACATTGTCAAATGTATAGTAGTGTGTACCTTTTATGTATTTTACAAAATATAAGCATTCTACGGAATTTCTTTCTTCATTCTTCTGGCGAGCATTGGGGGAGGCCTATGTCCAGCAGTGGACCTTAAAAGGCTGATGGATGGAAGCATTCTACATAAACTTTAACTTTGCTAAATTTCATACTCTTTCGTCCGCACAATTTTTGTAAAAAGGCGTACAAAGTTCTGGTTCACAATATGTAGATCATATTTAAATTATTTAAAATAACAAAATAACTTATTTTAATTGAACACTGTCCCTACATCACCAAGATCACGTTTTATACATTTTTTATTTTTAATATATATTTACTTTACTGACTGACTCATTCAATTTAATTGTTCACAAAGTCTTTTATTTATTTTTTTGTAGTTAGTGTATTAAAAATTTCAGATGGAACAAAATTATTAAAAACACACACTGTGTCTATTTGAATAAAAATATTTATTTAACGTTTCGAATCAATTTATCTGTATAGTGTAATTAACTTGGAAATTTATTCCTTTATTATGATAATATTATATAAACATAATGTTTTCCCTTGGTAAATATTTACGAAAATTATCTGTAAAAACAATTATTCAGTTACAATTTTATGAAAGTATTAAAATCGTATTATAATTAACGCATTATTTTGATCCGTTCGTCACTTTCCACCAAATTCTGGAAGAAGTTCATTGGCGGAATTCAACACCGTGTGTTGCTTTGTTTCCAGAGCAAGAAAATAAAAATATTAAATAATATTATTTCCTCGAGTGGGAATCGAACCTACAAGCTTACCGTGTTACGCTTATGCGCTGTAAGCGCGACAGCCCCTGAGCGGGGGAAAACGAACTATTTGAATATTTGAAGTGTAAACTTTAAAAATGATTTCATCAAATCTCTCCACTGAAGTTCCTAACAAACCTGTCACTAAGCAAATAATAAAATACAATGGTATCCTCCTTTTAAAGAAGTCGGTCAAAAATAATTAGCAGCCAGGCTAAACTAATTTGCGGGGGAAAATAACAAGAGTTAATATTGTTACGTATTCCTTAACATGAGCATATTGAATATGTAAACGTACGTACAAACATATATACTCGTATATATATACGTCAAGTCACATGTACGAGGTAGACGGCGGACGACACTAATCCATTTACTGGGTAACGAACTGACCCGGTAACTCCAGATAACAAACCATTGCACTTTGCCCTGGGGCTACATTTTAAAAGCACGTCGTTAGTTTCTAATTGGCACTTAAAGCGAATTGCAATTATTTTGGAAAATTATACTAAAGAAGTTTTAGATTATTTTACATACCGAGAGAAAAATAGTAAAACCTGGGAATATCTCAGTCTGACAGGGTTAAATCAATATCACCTTTTTTGATCCAGTTCTTATACATTGCTATTATAAACACAAAAAATCCATTGAATTTAAGCACTAAAGCTTGAACCACCGCGTGTATCTAAGCTTTAAATATACCGCGAAATAAATTTTCTGTACTGACAGCACTTAAGTAATAATTTTACTTAAAACCTAAATGCAATTATATTTAATAATCAAAAAGACATTTTCAAATAATCAGTTAAAAATACCTTTTATACTAGTATATATTAAAACGAGACTACCTATATTTAAAATTCAAAATTATGAACCAATCTCATTCGTTAGCCTAGTTGAAGATAAATAGGATGCACTTTATAAGTAGCGCTTACAAAGCGACTGAATGTCGCTACCTACTCGCTACAGTATCTTTTGACTTGAGATCAAAAAAAATTGAGAGTGCAAAATGCAAAGTCAAATTCAAGTTTCAGTTCTGAAATAATTTTTGTAATTTAAATTTTTATATATATTGAATCGAAACAGATACTATGATTATGGAGGAAATGTCCAAGTTCCTCTCAATTATAACGATATTTGATTGTGCCTATTTCATAAAATGCAAAATAAATAAACTTACAATTGTTAAACATACGATACATTCAAAATTCAAATTCAAAATATTTTTTATTCAAATAGGCAATTATTATAAGCACTTTTGAATCGTCGAATGAACATATGAACAAAAAGCTACCACCGGTTCGGAAGGCAGTTCTGCTGAGAAGAGCCGGCAAGAAACTCAACAGTTGCTCTTTTCAAAATCAATGGCACAATCTATTACATTAGTTGGCAGCTATCCTGCATTACATTCAATAGACATTAATTCCATACATGCTTATCCTCTAAATATTCTTGAAGTGTAATAAGCTTTGAAACAAATATAATAACACTGAAAAGTCAAAATAAGCAACACTCAACTCAAATTGGACGAACGCCAATGTATTGTGAAATTATTGAAAAATTTAATAGGTAATTACTTTTGTACACTTATGCATACGAGCGGCTAAATTAACCCAAACAATGTTTTTCACGCCTTAATTAAATAGTACTCGAAATCCGATGAACAAAGCGTCTCGTTAAATATACGCGGCCGGAACAATTGTACAAACCGTATACATATGTGGCAATTGTATTGAATTTCTGATAATTTGCATTCGCTGCAACGTTTTGTGACCAGCTAATAATTTTATGGTGGCAATTTACCAATTAAATCTGGCTGCACTGGTGTTGTTGGACGTAGAGCGGAATATAATATGGAACGGTGGAACTGCGTTACCAATTATTATTTTATTTATGGAACTGTCTAGAATTTGACTGGATGACAAATAATACTATATTCTAGCTGGGATCTTGTATTTATATCTATTTCACAGGTACTAAGTTTACAGATTTTTTTTCCGATCGATGTCATTATGTTCTATAGTGTGTTTTTAATACTTCGGTTAGTACGTCAAGTTTAATTGATTCCCTTCCTATTTCCTTCTGATGAAAGTAAATAAATATGTCAAATATATTTATTATTTACACGCCAGCGTGTCCAGCCAAGTTCAAAGGCTGGAAACCCGCAATGTGTATTTTACACGATTTTACATTTCAAGCTGCTTTTTAGCCCTTCATAACTCGTAAGCCAATTAGCCATATGCATGAAATTTACTAACCTACTAGTTTATAATGTATATAAAATTTCAACAATGTAGCTCAAATAGTTATTGATATAATAACGTTTAAAACACGACATTTTTGTGACTGACTCACTCACTCATTATAAAACTTAACTCACATCTAAATGACCTCAAATCTTGAATTTTATCATATAATCTCTCATTATTTTGTCGGTTAAGTAGAGAATGACGCATTTAAGTAAAAACATTTAACTTGTCTTCCATATCACATTTATCTGATGGAAATCTCGTCTTTCACTTTTTTCCCCTGTATGATTTTTCTTCATAAAAAATCCTTAATTTTGTCAGTCAGTCTACTATCACTGCCCGAGCTCGATATCTAAATCGTATAAAATTTATAACTTGTCGATATGACTTCATTCAAATTACACTTCACTATTAAATAGCATTCGGTCCAAGCATACATAATTGTATCAAACCATATTACCAAAACGTTTTACTAGTAAAATAGATGTTACATATTTGAGTTACTATTGTGTTAAACATGCATATCATGTATTTACCGTAGTTGAAAATACCTCTAATTAAATCAAATTATTCGTCGGCCTCGTCCCTGGAAGCCTAGGAGACAACAAGCCGCAAAGCCTTAGTGAAGTTACAATTGCTTTATTTAATTATTCTACGTTACTAAGAGCATAATGCGTTTCTTGTTCAGGTATATATGAAACTTTGTACGCCAGCGTGGCGTATCTTACAGACGCCTTCGTTGCATACAAATTTGCATCAGAAAACTTATAAACTTTGTACTAGAATGGCTTATAAGGAGAGTAGTAACAACAGAATAATCATAAAATTGTGTTGTGTTTCATTAACTCAGACTCTACTTTTTAATTTGGAGTAAATTCGGTCAAATCAATCCAAATATTTCATCTTCTAAGAAAGCTTTGAATTGGATTAGGATTGTATGTGTGCTATTCTTTTATATGCCTAGTGGCCTGTTATTGCCTGGCGGGTAATTCCAACGACTTCATTAAAAACAATCGAATACAAATGTTTGAAGTTCCCATACCGTTAATCAACTGCAGCCAATTACTGATAAGTGTTGCTTTACGCCCAATTAACCATAACACAAATTAATTGATTTGTTTTCCACTTGAGCAGAACTAAGGTAATTGAAAATTAATTATTTCTTTGTTATTAAGAGAATATCTTATATTTTATTATACTTCTTGATGACTGGACCGATTTGGATGATAAATTGTTTGTATTTTCAAAATATAAATAGATAACATTTCTGTAATAGATCACCTAAAATATAAAAAAATAATAATATAAAAACAAAATTACAGTACAATTAAATAATGGGGGCTGCTCTGAAGTTCGCTGTAGATAATTGCGCGGATTTGGTTTTAGGATGTCTTGTTACATTTGATTGACTTACTTTTTCTTCAAGAGTGAACAATGCCAAAAAGTTCAAAAAACCTGACTGCAAGGGCCACTACTCGTCGACCGTACTGTATATTGTGATCCATTATATCTGGGCAGAACAACATCTGCCGGGCCCACTAGTGTTTTTCCCGAATGCGGGACAAAAATAACTTCAAGAATACTTATAATTAACCTAATGATAAGTTGTTGAAATTTTAAGTGATTGTTTTCTTCTATTGTCTACTCTACAAATCACTTATCAAAACACCCGTTAGATCAATAAAAATCGAATTAGGTTCACGCTGTATCCCGCCCACAGCACCATTCTCCAAAATTCGGGGGAATACCTTCAGCCTGGCATTACGTGTTGAGCTGCGGAATTCAACGCCGCGCATTTTCTCGACACCGTCAATGATAAAAACGTCAATGATACTAAATTAAAATGGTAGTAATAATAAATAAAACATGTAAGGTTGTTATTATTCTTGTTTCATAATACTGCCCATTATTTTACACTAATAATGCTGGCAAACAGAATAATAAAAAAATTAAACCTAAAAAGTCAAAACAGAGGATTTACCATAACTCATATGTAGGACAACAATTAACCACAATGTTTTGGCTCTATCACGGACACGATAAAATACGCTTGCAATACTGAAAGAGTGATTAATAGATTAAATACGATAACCTATTTAGTTTAAAATGGATTCCAACACGGCGTGGCGGTCTAAACAATCAAAAACTGTTACTATGAAACGTTTATTCATTGAACTAATTTCATAGTTTCACAACTTATCCCATAGAGGGAACCTGGGAACCTAATGTTAAAAGTGCAAAACTCAACACCTCGTTTTGCCTCGTTACCAGATCAGACCAGATCCCAGAGTGGAAATCGAATCCACAACCTGGCACGTTTAACAAATGCCATAAAAAAACCCGCGCGTGGCAACAAATAACTTATGAGCAAGGCTTAATTCTATGGTAGTTACGAGGTTAGAGCCCTGTAGTACAAAATGCAAAGCAACATGCAAATTTTATCACTTACATGCACGCACGCGGGAAGACTTTGAATTGCTTGTATTCACGTATACAACTATTTACCATTGTTAATGCCTTTTAAATTGGTTAAATATTTTAACAATATAAAAACACTTATTTACTCATTGCTTACCTTATTAAATATTGTATTCGAATTTAACAATTCCAACATCATTTTCGCTGTACTTAAGTCAGTTAAATGATTCACAATTCTTTTATTTTCACATAATATCACATAAGACACTAAACATTCAATGTATTTATAAACTTTGAAAGAGGTTAGCACTTTTATTTATTTATTAATTATATTTTTATCATATATATAGGACGATGTTACACAGTTTTTTTTGCAAGTGTACGACACATCCACCCGTTACGAAGAACTCCGTAGACTGAGTTCCGCCCGCCCAAAGCTACGAGGAACGCCGACGTGTAGCGGATATGGCCGAGTCGAAACGATATTGTAGGCCAGCCGATGAAGTGGTTAGTTTTTACGGGCAGCAGTTGATAACTATATAGACGTTTCTATATATAAAAGTTTGTTTGACACCTGTTCTTTCATATATTTGATAAATTATGTATAGAAGTCTTATAAATGTTGTGTCAGTTTTATTATCATGTCTAAGTTAAGTAAAAGATAATTGTGAGAACGTTAAGATTATATCAGTTTCTTATTCTGTCTAAACTAAGACTGAAAAAGAAATTGATTATTTTTTTTGTTTTCATTTTTTTCTTGTTTCACGCTGTATCCCGCGTAGAACAGGGTAGACCGAGGGAATCTGGAAACCAAGTATTAAGACATTCCAATTCCACTTTCCGCCATAGTCTTTGCGGAAGTCTCAAAGGCAATGTGTGTTAAGTGACGAAATTTATCACTCGATTTCTTCTAAATAAACAAGATAGACATGTAAAGAAAAAATAAACTTCTGTTACTAATTGACATGATTTTGTATGATACATTTAATCTGAGATTAAAGTCTGAAGTATCCAATTAAGGGAAAACGTAACGAAATACTACGTTATTACTATTACGTTATAAATTTTGTTAAAAACGTAATAGTAATAACGTAGTATTACGTTACGTTTTCCCTTAATTTACTTTTTTAAATAGTTAAAAGTATGTTATAGGTTCGTTGGTCTAAAACTTGTAACTTGTTTTAGTAAAACATAAAACTGACTAACAGAATTAACATAATTTTAGTTTCTCTAATTGATAAAACTAAACTTTAAAGCGTCAGAGCAAATTTACATATTTTTGTATATAATTATTTACCAGGTAGACTTTTCTCTGGAAATACACGTAGGATTATAGATTTTTATATTATAGATTTATGAGGCCGTCGTGCCCCAATGGAACAAGAGTGTGACTGAAAAAGTGATAGTTGTTAGTTCGAATCCCATTAGGGAGAATAAAATATTTAAAATTTTGATTTCTTCGCTGGTAACAAAGCAAAACNATTTATAAACTTTGAAAGAGGTTAGCACTTTTATTTATTTATTAATTATATTTTTATCATATATATAGGACGATGTTACACAGTTTTTTTTGCAAGTGTACGACACATCCACCCGTTACGAAGAACTCCGTAGACTGAGTTCCGCCCGCCCAAAGCTACGAGGAACGCCGACGTGTAGCGGATATGGCCGAGTCGAAACGATATTGTAGGCCAGCCGATGAAGTGGTTAGTTTTTACGGGCAGCAGTTGATAACTATATAGACGTTTCTATATATAAAAGTTTGTTTGACACCTGTTCTTTCATATATTTGATAAATTATGTATAGAAGTCTTATAAATGTTGTGTCAGTTTTATTATTATGTCTAAGTTAAGATTGGTTAGATTTATTGTGAATTTGTCTCTTCTACGTTCGTTATGTCTAAGGCATTATATCAGTTTCTTATTCTGTCTAAACTAAGACTGAAAAAGAAATTGATTCTTTTTTTTGTCTTCAATTTTTTCTTGATTCACGCTGTATCCCGCATAGAGCAGAATAGGCAGAGGGAATCTGGAAACATTATAAATTTTGTTAATAACGTAATAGTAATAACGTAGTATTACGTTACGTTTTCCCTTAATTTACTTTTTTAAATAGTTAAGAGTATGTTATAGGTTCGTTGGTCTAAAACTTGTAGCTTGTTTTAGTAAAACATAAAACTGACTAACAGAATTAACATAATTTTAGTTTCTCTAATTAATAAAACTAAACTTTAAAGCGTCAGAGCAAATTTACATATTTTTGTTCACCAGGTAGACTTTTCTCTGGAAATACACGTAGGATTATAGATTTTTATATTATAGATTTATGAAGCTGTCGTGCCGCATTGGAACAAGCGTTTGACTGTAAACACGATAGTTGTGGGTTCGAATCCCACTAGGGGGAATAAAATATTTAGGGGGAAAAAATATAAAATTTTGATTTCTTCCCTGGTAACAAGGCAAAACGCGGCGTAGAGCTTCTCAAAACGCAGTGCCTTGAGAATTCAGCAGAAAGAAGTGTCTCAATGGGAACAGGGGAACGGAGTGTCTTAACACTAGGTTCCCAGGTTTCTACATATATTACATTTGCAACTGACAATATAATCAGTCAAAATACTTGGCAAAACTAATTTGTACACGTTCAACTGCAGGTAGAGAGCAGTGTAGTTTCCATAGTAATTGCTCTATAAAGTTATGAAACGGAAATGCACACATTACGCTAACCCTCAGGCAAACATCATGACATCTCGTCGTTAAAGCGCTAATAATTATTTATTATTAAACGTGATAATAAAATTTATTGTGAATTTAAAATTAATTCATTTAAATACGATTAACTAGCGACCCGTTCGCGGCTTCGCCCACTAAAACTACACAATTATTTATTTAGTAATCTGATTTACTTTCGTGTTCTAATAACATTATCACTTTAAAAGCTATCAAAAATGAAAATTTCAGCCAACGCAATAAAAAAATGGTGCTATTTTGTCGAACCAATAGTTAATATTGATTTTTTTTTATTTATGAACCAATTTAAATGAAACAAATACTAAATGTTAAAGGAAGTTTGGCTAAATACAATAGTGAAAACTTCAACACAGAAAAACAGACAAAATAATAGATTGTCTCATATATCTTCCACGTACAGACAGCGATCAGTTACAATTTTATTATAAATATAGATTTAAGTTTTTATATTCTCCATTATTATATTTGAATATCAACAGGTTAATTCTAAATTTACAAATAACATTTTTATCGATATCAATTAAAAATCTTTATGAATTTACTGAAATCCACTGAACGAAAGCCTTATTGCAGACGCCATACGTTTCGTAATCATGTAAACATGAGTAACGTGACCTACTTATTTTGTATAAGCTGCCTACGTTAAATACTAAAATATTGAAAGTGGAGCTACAACGCGATCCTAATAGACGTTTTTGGCACATGTGAAAACGTATGTACAGTCTTGAATAGAATTTTGAATGTAAAACATTAATAACTACAATCATTTTACAGCTAGTTAATAGTATAAGTACATAATTATTTCAGCAGAAAGTCTAAACAGACATATATGTTTATATATTAGGGTTCCGTACCTTTTAAAGATAGAAGGAACCGTTATAAGATCTCTTTGTTGTTCGTCTGTCTGTCAAGAGCCTTTATCTAAGGAACGCTTGAAGATATCTAGTTGAAATTCAAATAAGGTACTTCCGGTTGACCTAGTTATGAAATTTGGCAGCTAGCATCTACAGGTAGTTCTAGTTCGGAAAAAATCTGAAAATTATACATTTTTGGTTAAGTCCTAAAAAATAATAGCCTCAAAGGAGGGGGTCAAAATATCGTTTTCCCCTCTTTTAAGGGAGGGGGAAGGGGGATTAATTGGCTAGATCAAGTGATGTATCAGAAAAAAAGGGCACTGGCTTAACTAAGCTTGCAAAAAAAGCTCGAGATCTCCAATTTTTGCACGGAACCCTGGGCGAGCCCGACTCGCGCTTGTTCGGTTTTTTATCTTCACGCTGTATCCCGCACGGTTCCTAGTGTTAAGACATCTCATCTCTATACCCATTAAGATATTTCCACTAGGTGCACTAGGCCAAGACCGGCCTCATTTTTATAATTAATAGTAAAATTTTATTCAACACCGTAACTAAATCATATTAATAAATATTATTAGAACTAAACTCAGCCAAACTTAATCGTTGGCTAGAATGCTTAAGGCATTCTAAATCATCTAGATTATAAGAAGCAAAACAGTCAGCGCTGATAACCTAGACGTGCTCCGAAATTCGAAGGAAATCAACTGTGAATATCAAATCAACTCTCCCATCTAGTTACCAAGTAGGAACGTTGTTTGACTATGGAATATAACTTAGTTGAATAAAAAGCATGGGCGTAGGGATGGGGCGGGCTGCGGGGTCCATGGCTACCCCTGTATGGTCTGGTTATCATAGAATATAATATTTCCCAATAAAAACTTAAACCTAAAAATTTTGGAAAAGAAAGTATACAAAAAATCAGTTTAAAACTAAAATCAAGGCCGCGCACGGAAATATCTTAGTAAGGAAATACTAGAAATGTTCATAATAAAATGTAATTTTAATTTGTTTAGTATTTCAGCATAAACACTTTTACGTCTAAGGTTATGGAGTTTCTCAATTTGTAAAATACAAACTTTTAAACAAAATGCATATCTAAATAAATTTAAGATTAATTTTAATTAATATTCTTGAATAAATTTAGAAATATGAAAAATTCAAAGATAATGCAGCAGTTTGGCTTCTTAATGTGTTATAATTATTTTTATAAAAACTTACTTGTAATTATTTTTGTACATTCATTTCAATATACATATTACTTATACAAAAATATTTAAAGCCGAGATCGTTATCGGACAGCGTGTTACTGTAAACACACCGCGACGTAGGTGAATAAATAACTTTCTTTCAAGCAATGTCTCGAAATTTATCGAGAAATGAGGGTATCCTGGTGAGAGTATCCTATCCCTAACTATAGGTTCCCTCTGTCTACCACGCTAGAAGCGGGATACAGCAAGAAGCTGTTCTATTCAAAGCTTATTACTGTCTTTATTAGAAATGTAATAAATATTTTCATGAGGCTTATAAAGTAAAACGGGTGACTTTACTATACAATTGCATATTGCATCACGGCGCGGCATGCAATAAAATCGGGATCCACTGTTACGAGCTCTCTTGAAAAGAGTAACAATGCGTTATATGGTCCGTCGTTATATATGAACTAGTATTGAATAGCTACCATCGACAGCACCTTTAGATTATTACTTTTATTGTGTATAGTATGAAAAATATTTTTTTCATTTTTATTTAACTCCTAATTTAAAAAAATAGTCCTATTATATGTATTAAACTTTGAAAACAACTTTAAAATAGATTTTGTTATATTATTGCAAAAGTTATATACTCCGAAAAAATATATAAAACTCAAAAGGTTTACAGCAGGTAAATTATGTATACTAGGTGGTATCAAAGTTCGTAAGCCGCTAACTATTGGGCACATTTGAATTCGAAAACGGAAAAGGACTCTTTGTTGCGACAGACCTCAAATCTCTGGCAAGAAACTTTACGTCAAGCTTATATCTTTGAGGAAAAGGGAACTTCCTTAAGTTTGTTACTGAACCTTCCCAACGGTCGCTTGATCGCATTTAAATCACATTTCTAGAAATAAATGTTGGGAGTAATGACTCAAATACATTAATTAATTTACTCGTTTCTGTATCGAATAAAAGATTTTCTATTATAGTGTTTTTTATATAATTTAAGTTTTATTTTATCTGTATTCAACAGAAACGCTCATTCAATAATAATAAAATATTATAAAAATGTTACAACCAAAAATATCTTTCAATAATATTAAGTTTATATATTGTAGGAGAGCAAAAATCAGTTTGGCCCGGACTCACGTCTCAACACATCGAGATAAATGGAATTTTGCGAACACGTACAGCGTATCCGGGATTATTATATAAGATAGTTTCCCTCTATGTCATTCGCACAATTTTCTACTGAATTGTAAATTTCTGAATATGAATAGTTACAGCGATAAAAAGAAATAATGTTAGATACATATTCTTATATCGTTATTCAAAAAGTAAAAATTGCGATATATTATGTAACAACTTATAAAAAAATATAAATATCGAAGCTCAAAACCAGAGTATTTACAGTCTACATTCGTTATTAAGAAGACTGAAAGAATAAAATGCTACGAGCTAAGATCGACACGTATATAGCATCCCGTTTTTCTTTTGTTTTTGACTAAAATGTAAGATACATTGGCCTTATTACCTTTTTTTTTGGGTTCGTACCTCTAAAGGAAACAAACGAAACTCTTATAGGATCACTTTATTGTTTGTCTGTCAAGACATAATATATCTCGAGATTGCGTAGAAGTATTAAGGTAAAATTAATATATATGAATTAATTGGCCAGAAATAAATTAAGTTTCTAAGTTTTAGCTGCATTTTGTATGAAATTCGACGCGTAATCAAAACCTATGAGGTACTAACCGTAGTCAATCGATATATCAGCACATACATAGCTCCGATAAATTTATAGAAAAAAAAATGGTTTGCCTCACATTAAAACCAATAGTAAAATAATTACAATATGTCACTAATTTTCTAGCAATCTTGAAATATCCAAGTAGAAAAATTGCTTTTGGGATTAAAAATCTGAGCACTTCTTGGATGCTTATTTTAATTGATCGTAGAGCTTACGTAGATTACGACATTTATTCAAAAGGTAAACAAATTTAAATGCGAAGAATCTTAGTGTCGTTAAAATTCCCTTTAGGGCGACTGAGAATATTGAAAGGCCTGCTCAAAGCCTCTCCCTGCGGGAAATTATACCTTAAGTCTGCCGGATCCCGACCACACTAGAGATGCCGTTTTAATTGTGTTTGCTGAGACTTTAGTCCACAAATATTAAGCTTCATAATTCGTGGATTTATACGTACTTCCGATCCTTTTCATAAAACTTAAAACTTCAACTAAAATTATTTTGCAATAATGAAATAACTTAAAAAAATAAAATATCGTACAGTCTGTTAATACAATAAGAATTTACTGTTCAAGATAAACAAGTCATGCATGATTACTGAACTGAACAATATTGTAATATTCACATGCCACATGCCACATGTTAATATTAAACATTTATGTCACGGCCATTTATCCAATTACCTTTCTGGGTTACAATGCTTCAATGTACAAAGTCATTGCACTCGCAAGTACAACTAACTCATAATTTGTTTATGGTAATAGCAAATATATATATATATATATATATATATATATCTAAATATCTACTCATAATGATGTGGAAGTCACTGCCAGTCGTAAATTCATTAATAAAAAATAATAATTTTAAATTATCGTATAATAATTGGATAGAAATCTTTTGAAAAAAAATCCAGTATGAGCCAAAACCTCTCTTCAAGGGTCAAATTCTTGATAGTAGATTAACGGAAAGGTTAAGAGGCACAGCTTTTTCTTTTTTTTGTAATCAAGCGCAGAGGTCACCTGGTTGTAAGGGAGTAGCAGGTACAGATGCGTTGCCGGCCTTTAAGGTAGACAAGTGCAAGAAATTAATTTAGTTTGAATTCTTTATTTCTTATATGCACTCCGAGCTTTTGCAATTTCATAAAATTTGTATTTTCATTTTAGTACCTACTACTTAAAATAAAAACTTTTTAAAAGGTTTTTTAATTAATAATATGTAAAGAACGGTAAGTTAGAAACTTACTCATATACACGTTTAATACTTCATGCATTGTGGAGAGTATAGTGTAAACTTTCCTTTTGTTTCGTTACTCCTACGTGGGTAGAAGATCATGAATTCATAATTCTTACAAGTTTGAATCTCAAATGATTGTTTATAAATTAAATGGCTGAATAATGGCTTGATGATAGCAAGGCACCGACGACGTANAAGAACCGGATACAGAAGGCAGTATTACTTGAGACGGCACGTATTGTGCGGAGGTTCCTCTCTCTGGAGCCCTAGCCACCGATGGCTTGGACCCTTGTCCCGCCCTCGGAAGAGTGGTTTTTTTATATTTTTAAATGTATCTTTTTTTTTATAATAATTTATATTTAAAAATGTAAAAATAATTCGCTAATTTAATAAAAGTATATGCTGTAATATTATAAAAATGTTACAACCAAAAATATCTTTCAATAATATTAAGTTTATATATTGTAGGAGAGCAAAAATCAGTTTGGCCCGGACTCACGTCTCAACACATCGAGATAAATGGAATTTTGCGAACACGTACAGCGTATCCGGGATTATTATATAAGATAGTTTCCCTCTATGTCATTCGCACAATTTTCTACTGAATTGTAAATTTCTGAATATGAATAGTTACAGCGATAAAAAGAAATATAAAGAAATAATGTTAGATACATATTCTTATATCGTTATTCAAAAAGTAAAAATTGCAATATATTATGTAACAACTTATAAAAAATATAAATATGGAAGCGCAATACTAGAGAGTTTACACTCTACATTTGTTATTAAAAAGAGTGAAAGAATATAGTGCTACGAGCTAAGATCGACACGTATATAGCATCCCGTTTTTCTTTTGTTTTTGACTAAAACTTAAACTTAACTTGTAAGATACATTGGCCTTATTACCTTTTTTGTGGGCTTCGTACCTCTAAAGGAAACAAACGAAACTCTTATAGGATCACTTTGTTGTTCGTCTGTCAAGACATAATTTATCTCAAGATTGCGTAGAAGTATTAAGGTGAAATTAATATATATGAATTAATTGCCCAGAAATAAATTAAGTTTCTAAGTTTTAGCTGCATTTTGTATGAAATTCGACGCATAATCAATAATATAAGGTTCTAACTGTAGTCAACCGATATAGCAGCACATACATAGCTCCGATAAATTTATAGAAAAAAGAAATGGTTTGCCTCACATTAAAACCAATAGTAACATAATTCCAATAAGTCACTAATTTTCTTGCAATTTTGAAATATCCAAGAAGAAAAATTGCTTTTGGGATTAAAAATCTGAGCACTTCTTGGATGCCTATTTTAATTGATCGTAGAGCTTACGTAGATTACGACATTTATTCAAAAGGTAAACAAATTTAAATGCGAAGAATCTTAGTGTCGTTAAAATTCCCTTTAGGGCGACTGAGAATATTGAAAGGCCTGCTCAAAGCCTCTCCCTGCGGGAAATTATACCTTAAGTCTACCGGATCCCGACCACACGAGAGATGCCGTTTTAATTGTGTTTGCTGAGACTTTAGTCCACAAATATTAAGCTTCATAATTCGTGGATTTATACGTACTTCCGATCCTTTTCATAAAACTTAAAACTTCAACTAAAATTATTTTGCAATAATTAAATAATTTAAAAAAATATAATATCGTACAGTCTGTTAATACAATAAGAATTTACAGTTCCAGATAAACAAATCATGCCTATAAATATAATATTTAATTTTAGTATAAAAACAGTTTATTTTATGAAAAACATGTCCATAATCTAGGATTACTGAATTGAACAATATTGTAATATTCACATGCCACATGTTAATATTAAACATTTATGTCACGGCCATTTATCCAATTACCTTTCTGGGTTACAATGCTCCACGTACAAAGTCATTGCACTCGCAAGTACAACTAACTCATAATTTCTTTATGGTAATAAATAGCAAATATATATAATTATTTATTTCTTTAAATATCTACTCATAATGCAAATATTTGGAAATCACTAAATAACATAAATTAATTAATAAAAAATAACAATTTTATATTATCGTATAATAATTGGATAGAAATCTTTTGAAAAAAAATCCAGTATGAGCCAAAATCTCTCTTCAAGGGTCAAATTCTTGATAGTAGATTAACGGAAAGGTTGAGAGGCACAGCTTTTTCTTTTTTTTGTAATCAAGCGCAGAGGTCACCTGGTTGTAAGTGAGTAGCAGGTACAGATGTGTTGCCGGCCTTTAAGGTAGAGCTATATGCGCTTTTAAGAGGTTTATAAAATTATTTAACTTTGCATTGCGAGCATATCCCTCTTTTTGCCCTCCATTTTCTATTAAGACACTATCGTTCCTCACTTTCCGCTGAATTATCGATATATTGCGTTGAGTAGCGGAACTCAACGCCGCCCTTTATCTGGTTGCCAGAGCCAAGAAATAAAAATATTAAATATGTGTATCGTACAAGAAATTAATTTAGTTTGAATTCTTTATTTCTTATATGCACTCCGAGCTTTTGCAATTTCATAAAATTTGTATTTTCATTTTAGTACCTACTACTTGAAATAAAGACTTTTTAAAAGGTTTTTTAATTAATAATATGTAAAGAACGATAAGTTAGAAACTTACTCATATACACGTTTAATAATGAAGTATAGTATTTCATTGTGGAGAGTATAGTGTAAACTTTCCTTTTGTTTCGTTACTCCTACGTCGGTAGAAGATCATGAATTCATAATTCTTACAAGTTTGAATCTCAAATGATTGTTTACAAATTAACACTAGAAGCGCCGCCGTCCCATTTTTGTCCCAAACGCAAGGTTGATTGTTTATAACTTTTTTGTTTGTTAATGTATGTAGATGAAACTTTTTGACTATTACCAATTTTACACCTTTATTTAATTAAAAATATAAATAATTTTATAGCAGTCATACTTTTTGAAAAAAAATTAGATTTACCTAGAACTGCCGCTGGGTCATTTTTGTCCCGCCATTATTATTT
>JAKRZM010001169.1:0-14153 GCA_036379175.1 Heliconius cydno galanthus | reverse complement strand
AAACAGACAAACAGACAAACAGACAAAAATTCCAAAAATGCTGGAAATGGATTCTGTTAATGGTCCTTTAACACCCTAGCTATTTTTTTTTTAAATATTTTCAATGTACAGAAATGACTTTTCTACAGATTTATTATAAGAATAGATATAGATTAACCCTCTATTATGTATGTGTATATTATAAATATATATTTTTTTTACTTGTAGGGGAAGGCAGTATATCAGTTAGATCTCTTTTTAACGTGCTTTCTCTTGTTGTGTAATATTATCTCTTTTTTACGGTAGGTGCATTCTCCTTTCAGTAGATGAAATTTTAAAAATTGTGTTATTAATAAATAAAATATGTTTGGAACTAAATACCTTTGCGCACAGAAGTATTGTTTTAGAGATTACACAATATGTTATGTATTCATAGAAATGTGATATCGGTACGTATTGTTTCGCTTACATATGGACTGATAGCTGATTTAATGAAACATATTTTTAAAAAATATAACTGTAGGTACGTTCGCAGAACCAATTTAATTATTTTTCTATATAAATAAAACAAAATTTATCTTTTTAAAGTCCTAATGACACTAGATACATACCCACCTATACTCAATTTAAAACACATATAGTACGGTATGGTACATGACACTATAGAGATATTAGCGCCCTTTAGACACAAAGATTCTCTACTATGTATTCTTATTCAATTTGTCACCTCACTTTTCAAATGAAGTTTAAAAACCCCCGAAGCTGTTCTCGACGTTTATAAAAAGTGAAAGACAAGATCTTCCACTCGTTCCTCGTTGTCGAGTTTGAGAGGAGACGTAGGCATGAATAATAATCTTTTCAATCATATTGTACGGTTGTAATCGCTTTATAATTGTATAGCAGTAAAAGTCTCTAAAAATAGAACCATGTTAAAAATAAAACTGTTTTAACACTTAATTATGAGTTCTTACATTATAATTTTAGAAACATTTTTAAATTAAAAATATAATGGTTATTCATGATTTTAAAAAATAGTATAGGGATTCGATATTTTATATTACCAACTTGAATAAAGTAAAAAGAGGATATGGGGACAACATCTGACAGCAAATGCGGTTGCGGTTTCGATTACTATTGGAGGGTCTTAAAGTTAAGGAAAAAAGAGTGTGAGTGTAGTGTAGAGATGCATAACATAGATTGTCTCTGCAGACACTGCTATATGCGGGAAAAAGCATTAACCTAAAAAAATATATATACACATAGTTTCTAAAATGTAAATACTTCCTTATGACTATACCACTAATATTATTTTACAATTATATATTGCCTAAAATGATGAAGTCATAGAGATAAGAGAAATCATATAATATAATTGTTCATAGTATTACCATTGTCAAAGTTCGCTCGTTATCAGAACAGTTCTGTAATTTTACATACCCAGCCACTCATATATTACGTTTAGTACGGCCATGGTATCCATCTAATGTGAAATATACTTCACTTCGGAAATAAAGGATTAATTTAATTGGGACATCTGTATTTACTCTTTTAAGGTACGATTTTAGATATTATGATAGATATCTACGAGTGAGTTAATGTAATACTTCAACATGCAATGAGACTGACTCGCTACTCTTCCCCCAAAACTTCAATACACAATCTCTATTGCACCCACTTACGTCAAACTTATAATAGCCCTGTTTTCGTCAGAGGTTAAAAACACACAATCATTTGAAAAAATAGACATATTTTTTTATAAGATATCATCATCATCATCATCATCGTCATCATCATCATCGTCAGCTTCATCCTCATCCACTCTCCTCGTCCACTGCTGGTCATCCTCGTCCACTGCTACATAGGCCTCTCCAAAGAAGATATAAGATATAAGGTTTCTAAATACTAGATTCTTTCTTATGTATGGAACAGAGTTTTCGATCTTTACACTAGGTTCCCTCTGCCTACCCTCCTGTATGCGTTGATTACACAGCGTGAAGCTGATTTTGATTATCAAAGTTAAGCTTCTCTGGGCTTGTTATTCCAAAATAATTGCACAATAAAAATATAATTCCACATTTAAACCGTACATTATGATTAATTTAAACTCTAGCACGAATTAACAATACTAATGACTACCATACATAAATAGGTCTCCATACTACATCCGGATCTACGTAAACCTTCCTTAATTAGCTTTACGCATTAATTAGCAAGTATCTTTTATATCACTGCCGTACGATTTACCGCAACGCTGTCTACGTACAAACGAAATTCGGATTATTCAACCAATTCATTTAATTAAACGTAGTTAATGCTAATTTGTACAGCAATGGTCTTAATTCAGACATGAAGTGGCCGTGGACAATTTATTGGCTTAATTTCGTTATCGCTTTTAGATAGAGGAAATTAAATTGAAAAGAGAATGAAAATTATACTTTATCATTACATATATATATAACTATATATATATAATTGATTCCGTGTTATGTTCAGTTGAGATACATATTATCTCGTTTAGTTTTTTTTCTGTACAGGTGAAAACACCGCGATTGCCACTTTCCGAACATTTTTCGAGACGTTATTTGTTGATGCTTTTCGGATCTACTTAATCAGAAAATTGAAAATAAATCCCGTATGTAAGTAACATATATGCGTTGTGTGTTGTATAGGCCGAAGACGCCCAGTGTTAAGACACTCCGCTCCCCATTTTCCACTTAATTCTGAAAGCATTGCGTATTAAGTGGTGGAACTCAACGCCGCGCCTCGACACCTGAGCGAAGAAATTAAAATATATTTGCTCGAGTGAGTTCGTTAGTCGAATTTGCAGTCACACCCTTGAGCCAGCGCCAAGACTGGCCACCTAAGAATAATATACTTACCCACTCCAATAAACATACAATTTATTTGTTACATACATATATGTATATATGTATGTAAATAGATTCAAATACACAATAACATACATGAGGCACAAAGTTTATAGTATCCATACAATATACAGATGCAGTGTAGGGGTCGTTTGTAGATTTAACATTGATCCCCAACACGCTTCATCGAGCACGTTAATCCATCAGTCTCGATTGTCGTCGGTTACATGATCAGTACAGGACGAGCTACTGTCGCTACTGTAGCTAACGATATCAGAGACTAAGGGTACAGGAATATCTATATTGTGTGAAAAGTGACAATTACAGCATATATCATTGTAAATATAATTCAATTATTTATTCTTAATGCTAATGTATACAGAATTATAATTTAAAAATATATTATATTTTTTGTTTTTTTATATACATAGGTATATATTTTGTACGTGGTGTGTTTATTAATCTGAATTACTTTTGTGTTCTAATAACATTTTATATTATTTTAAAGACTATTGAAATCGATCAAGCCATTTCTGAGATTAGCGAGCACAAACGCAAAGACAAAATCCAAAGTAAAAAAGATTATTTTGGGTATATCAAATTGACAAATTATTAATTTCTTTCATTTAATTTCAACGATCGGTTTAATTTTTATTATATATACAGATTATAAGATGTGCAACATTTTAAATTTTACCAATAAAAACCAGCAGGTACTCAAGAAATCTATTGCCGACCACTTGTGACGTGCGCGCCCTCATAGATCAAAGGGAGTTTAGATCACAAGCTCCGTGCTATACCTAGCTAACTATTTGTACGTAAAGGTTGACTTGACTTTTACTAAAGTTGTATTAAAATTTTCTATATTACGTAGATGAAGGAGGGTAATGTGTTTATTAGTTTATGTATATACATGCGCGCGTTTCTGTGTGTAAAATTAAAAAAAACATTATAAATAAACAAAAATCCGACTATAATATCTACAAGGCACAAGGGTGTGACTGTAACGCGACGGTTGTGGGTTCGATTCCCACTCGAGGAAGTGATATATTTATTTACGTTTATATTTCCATTTCTTCCCTCTGGTGTAGAGACAAAGCGTGGTGTTGACTCCCGCTACTCAACACGCAATGCCTCCAGAATTTGACGGAACACGGGGCACGGAGTGTATTTAGTCTTGTCCTTTTTTTCGTCGAAAAAATTGTTTCCTCGAGTGGAGATAGAAATTGCAACCATCTTGATTACAGTACTTATCACAACGCATATATAATACTAGCGGACGCGCGCAGCTTCGCTTGCTTATTGCTTAGGGGTGAATTCTAATAAACTTTGAAACACGGGTTCAATAAAATATTTTTAAGAGTCTAAATTTCAAGTTTTATAAGAATCGGTGGCGATTTAAGATTTTTTCCATACAAACTTTCAACCCCTTATTTGCACCCTTATGGAAATAATTCTAGAAAACCATGAAACACGTCAATCAATTAAATATTTTTAAGAGTCTGAATTTCAAATTTTATAAGAATCGGTGCCGATTTAATTTTTTTTCCATACTAACTTTCAACCCCTATTTCACCCCTTTAGGGTTAAACTTTTTCAAAATCCCTTCTTAGTGAATGTCCAGATTACGAAAGTAAACATCTGTCCAAATTTCACGCTTCTACGCACAGCGGTTACGGCTGTGCGTGCGTCTTACCTCAGTCAGTGAGGACAAGTCCTTTTATATATATAGATAATATTAATTTCTTATCAATATGACATCAACTATTGATATTTTTCTGTTTTCTTAAACATAACTCGCAAACATAAAAAGTATTAAATATATATTTTTCAATACAATATAATAAAAGCAACTGACTATCTCTACATTCTATCTTTCATCCTTGGTTCATAAAATTCTAAGGAAAATTTTTCACAGCAATTCGTTTGAAACGCTGGTTATTAAATAGAAATGTAATGGAATTTTAAACTTTTTATTCAGGCGAAGGCTCATTTTTTTGTCAGTCCATCTGATTAACCAACTTTCTGTAATAGTATTTTCAACTTCACCGTATGAGTTTTGAAATGAAACATTGCATTTGAAACGGTCAATTAAATTACATCTTTAAGTTTTTGATTTGACTGGAAAAAAATAAAAACCGGTCAAGTGCCAGTCAGTCTCGCCAATCGAGGGTTCCGTACCATTTTTATGATTATAGGTCAACAGAAACGTGACTAGACTTAATAGATAAACATATTTTATAAAATCACCTATTATACCAATTTTAAAATAATAATTATTTATTTGATAAAATTAAAATACATATATTTTTTACTTTTTCTATAAAGTGACATTGAAATTCTAAACTATTACATAACAGATTATATAATTTAGTTATAAGTTAACAATTATCATATTATACTTTATACTTGTAGACTTTAAGCAAAGTATAATAATATAATTTAAAAAAATTGCAGTTTAACGAGGGGTTTACGGACTTGTGGCTATTAAATAGAAACAATTTCATTAATTTCTAATCCTTTATTAGGCAAATTAAGCATATACACCGGCTTGTCGCTTGAGGCCAGTAGCTGGGACACACGTACCTGGTCGGACAATTGTAACATCTAAAACATACAAAACGGAATCAATATAAAATAAAAATTAAGTAGAGCCAGAAAAAAAATTAACAAAATAAATGTTATTATTAGAAATCAAAATAAAAATAATATAAATTCTTCTACGCTGGACATTATATCCTCAAAATTATTACTCTCGTCTGTTGTATTTTTTGAGTTAATAATGAATCTTTCCGTTATATCATCAAGAATAGCGCTATCCACGATATTTTGTTTATTTTTTATATACTGTTTGGTCACACAAATTTTCCGATTGTTAAAAAGCAGTATAAACTACTTTCTTATGAGGACATCGTATTTACACTCCGACGTTTTACGTATCCAGCCACAACGGCCACAAATACACGCTTCGTTCTCTAATTTCCGCCCAATTTTCCGCTCCGCTTTCCGCTCAAACCAAGTTTGGAACTCTTACGAAAACCTGTCTTTTTCCTTTCTTACTAAAACTTTTTAAGAAATGGTAATTGGATATCATGAGATTTTTCTACATCTACTTGGTTTGTAATTTCCTTCTTCCTTATACTTCAACACCTATTGATTATTATTTTTGGGTAAAAAATAAAAAATAAGTCACATTTCACATTTAATTATAAAACATTCCTAATTTAAAAATGTATACGTTACAAAGTTCGCGAAGAGAAGATGAGAGTAGATCATTCATTGATTAAATATTGTTTGCTAGGCACGTGTCAGTGAGCACGTTAATCCATCAGTCTCATACGCTGGAGCTTACAAAAACATTATGGAATACTAGTACCTACACATCATCTAAAATCTTAGGTTTATATTTATATTTTTCCAACATTTTCAATACGTACAAAATGTTTATTTTACGTAATAAATGTTTAAATTTCATCCAACTAAATAGATTTTGGCATTACAAAGATAATATTATTATGAAGCATATTCGTACGGTATATGCAATATGAAGGTATATAAGGAACACTGGGAACTAATTGCAGATTACATTAAAAATGCAAAACTCCGAATGTTGTTAGTGTTTCGAATGAAATAATACTGAAACATAAATATGTGTATGACCAACTGAAATAATATTTTTTATCTGCTATCACGATTTTATTTTTTATAGTGAAACTTTTCTTATTTATTTATATTATATTTATATGTACCTACCTACAAATAGATATAAAGGGTTTTAGAATTTTTTTGTTTTATTATTTTAATTAATTTAAATGCAACAGAACGGTCAACCTAAAAAAAAATATGTCATATACCTAAATACGCAATTCAGTTGAGCTTTACCAACAACAATAAAAAGGTTAACAATGTCAAATAGAAAGCTTGGATGGTATAGATTTTCTTGTAATAAATTACATAAATATTGAGAGCCGACAATATATGTAAATGAAGAACTCTTTAAAAAAATACCTAAAAACCATATAAATGAATCAAAAAACCGAGTCACAAAGAAAATGCGAAACATAAATAAAATAACCGACGACGTCAAGTAGCGATAATTCATTATAGCGAATGTAATAAAATTAAATTCGGATATGTTCGAATATGTTAAATTAAAGCGGAGTATTCCAGAGAGGACTTACCAATACCACATCTGATGGCGCAGTCGAACTTCCCCTTGTTGAAATATGTGATGTTATCACTGCCGCACAGCGGGCTGTACTCTGATGTTGATGGACAGTCTTGTGCACATTGTCTTTGTGATGATAGTGTGCTGTGAACACACATTATAATACATTAAAAATGAAAACAGAAACGTACTTTGTCAGATTTGCACTGCGATGGTGTAGATTAAATGATTATTATTTTATTTTTATTTTTTTTTAGCTTTACGTTATATCTCGCACATGGCATGGTACGCAAAGGGAACCTAGTGCTAAGACAGCAGACAACATTTCCCATTAAGACACTTCTGTTCTCCACTTTTTACCGAATTGTTGAAGCTTTGTGAAGTTTGAAGCAGTGTTGAGTGGAGGAACTCAACGCCACGCTTTCGAAAATATTAAGCACTACATTCCCCTGAGTGGCAATCGAACCTACAACCGTTGTGCTTTCAGTCGCACGCTTGTACCCCTACGCCAGAACGGCCTTATTAAATTCAGAGGATTCTTTATTTGAACTACGTATTTAGTAAAAAACACAGGTTCAAAGACAGTTAAGTAATAATAACAGTTTTCAGTATTGCTAAAACGTGGCATACATACAGACACAGTATTCATCACTAAATCATCTGTATGATACATTCGTATCATAAAAATTGTAATTACATAGTACGTACATGAGAACTATACAGATAACTTTAATTTCGATATGAGAATCAAAAGTAGGTCACATTCGTTTTAAAAGCTATGTTGTTGCATGATATTTTATCAACAACAATACATTTAATTAAAAAAATATTTTACAGAATAAAAGTAAACAATACGTCTTCATACTGTATTCACGACGACGAAGAGCCGGACGGTTTTTGCTTTTGTTTAGGAAGTTAAAAGGCTGTGCAAAACGCTGCCTTTTTACATATAAACCGAGAGGTTCGGTTCCTCTAAAGTTTATACAAATGTACGGAAATACGCTCAATATGGATCTTTTCTCGATTTGAATACTTAATTACATACATGTCTGCTTTTTTACTGTTACAAAGGTTGAGGCCAGTCGTGGCGTATGGGCACAGCACAGGGGCGTGACTGTAAAAGCGACAAATTGTGTGTTCGATTCCCACTCGAGAAAATGAAAATTTTAAGATTTTAATTTTCGGCGTTAAGTTTCGCCTTTCAACACGCAGAATTAGACGGAAAGTGGGGAGCGGAGTGTCTGAACATTAAGCTCAAATAAGAATCCTTCAACATGCGAAATACACCGTGAAGCTGAAAAAAGTACTAAATTAGAACTGCCTCCAACATGAGAATTCTTATTAGATATTATTTACGATTATTAATCTATTTTAAAGAATGCCAATAAAATTATTCAAAATGTCAGCTCTTTTATTATATTCTAAAGTTATCATTGGAAAACATAACTATAAAAAAATATTACAATTTCAAAACCGTGAGTGCCTCTTGGGTTTTAAAAGCTGTACCGATTAAGCTCAGGTTCTTATCTAGTCATTAAGTTGGAATTACATCTTTAACCTCAAAGCTACTACTTTTTTAAAAATATAATATGTATTCTAAAGTATTCGTAAATATTAAACTATAACTATTACTTACCTGGTAGTAAATGGTGGAAGCTCCGTTGTGGTCAGTACGACGGGATTACTCAGAATGTCAGCTTTGTCAGTGGTTACAATACCGGCCAATTGCGGGTATTGTCCGCTAGGATCCTGTAAGTTGCCATTCAATAACTGATTGTTCAATCCGTTCGCATCTTGAGATGGGAAGCCATTTTGTAATCCAGGATTGTAATTTTGGTAGGCATCAGGGTACCGAAGCGGTCGTCCTTGAATTACTGGTGTTTGTTGGTTCCCGAAACCGTTTTGACCTGGATTGTTTTGTAATCCGTTTGCGTTGTTCCAATTTGTACCCGTAAATGGATTCTATAAGAAATTGATTAAGAATTAAGCTTACAAAATTTCTATACTATATAATTCTTTAATATTCAATTAGAATTCACTCAAAGTGTTTAACTAATACTTCAAGTTAATTTTAATTTAATAGACATTGTAAATTTTAGCTTCTATACATACATTAAGATTTTTAATTATATATAAGGTAATAAGGCATAATAATTTTAGACAGAGATAAAACGCCGCGTAAAGTTTCCCTACTCATCACGCAATGTCTCCAGAATTCGGCGGAAAATGGATATCAAAAGTGTCTTAATAGGAAAGGAGTGTCCTAACACTGGATTCCCAAGTTACCTCTACCTACCCTTCTATATACGTTATACATCATAAAGCTTAAAACAAAACAAAAACAAACAAAAATTCCATTTGAATATTAAATTTATAATTTACCTGTGTATTAATATTGGGTGCATTTTGATTGTTATTAGGGTACCTGTTATTATTCCAATTATTACTCATTCCCGGATATCGACCCTAAAATGTAAAATTTAAAGCTTATTAAATGGTAAGTAGCTTTAAATCTATTGTAATTTCGTTTGATAACCGCAATTTTACGAACGATATAAAATTATTATTATAGAATAAATAATGGACATATCCACTATATTACATTCTTGAATCAATATTTAATATATTAAAATTTAATTGGACACACTTTTATAACTAAAAATATTATAATTGATTCTGATAAATAAATATATTTTCGTTAAATATTTGACGCAAGTCATCCATTACTTGCCGGTGCAATGCTTTATGTGTACATACAAGCGTATATTTATTTTTCGAGCTGCGGGATACCCGCCGTGTATTGTGTATTTACGATGGTGGAATCCATTTATAAATAATTATTAGGTATCTGGATTTCCTCTATCTTTGTTTTATTAAATACTACAGTATTCATGTGATAATAAAAACTGTTTTGTCACTAAACTCATTTACGTCTCAACAAGTAAAAACATTCCTATTATTTTGCATAAAATTTATATAAACAATTTAATGCATGTCTTGATCATAGCAACAGACAAACAAAATTTAAGACAATTTATTCACGTTCAGATTTTTTTCTTGCCATATAAAAAAAATAATCAAAAATAAATACAGCTTAATTCAATCCTAACCCACTATGCCACAAAGAGACTCGGATAGTACGTACAAATTATAATCATAAAGCATTGGACAGATTAAACATACATTTTGTACTATGTAACTTACCAAAGAGTCTTATATTTAGGAGTACAACATGATGCTGCAATAAATATATAGGAATATAAGAAATATCCACTTGTATATGTTACTAGAGATTCAAACGCGGCTTCGCCCGCTTAAATTTATTTTTATAGCCAAACTATAATATCTATATTTGACATTTTTTAAATATACTTATTTTTTAATAAAAATATCCTATGTCCTTTCTAATATCTCTAACAATATGTGTAAAAAGTTTAATGATAATTGGTTAAGTAATTTTGGCGTAAAAGCGAAACATAGAAACTTCCATTTGCATTTATAATTTTGGTATGATCATATTATATTAATGTTTACTTATATTTAAGATTTTAGTGTCACTATTAAATAGAATATATATATACCCATGTACTTAGTAAATATAGTAAAAATAAAAAATAAATTAACTTACCTGATTCGAATCAGAGGGATACGTAGGATAATTGGTTCCTGGTCTTGTATTAATGTGGTTTAAGCCATTGCCTTGCGCGTACTGAGGATTATAGCCCTGAAATTTAAATATACTTTAGCTATTATTTACAAGTAAAATGTTTTGCGTATTTTTATTATATGGTCTCACAAATCAAGTCTTATCTTGTTCGAAAAGCTAATTCCGTTTAATTAGTGTTTATTTTGGTATACTTTTAAATTTATTTTTACCACCTTTTATATATTTAAGCAAATAATTATTGAGGTCAAATCGAGACCATTGTGATTCAGTAGGACAGACTGACTGCAAGTACAATGGTTGTAAGTTCGATTTTAACTCTGGGGGGGAATGATTTCATTCTGCCCTGGTCAGAGAACGCGATATTGAGTTCTACTACTCAATACACAGTGTCTCGAATTCGGGTAGAAAGCGGAGAACTAGATTCTGTCTGCCTACCCTGCTATATAGCTACGGCATAAAGAGTGAAGCTAATAAATTAATTTTTAACAAAAACAAAAACCGACTTCTAACAACGAACTAAAAAGTGAAAAATAATTATATAAAGATTTTATAATTTTGAAGTCGGTGCCAAGTAAAACAAACAGGCTTAGTAATTAGATATTGTAGTAAAGGTGTTGTAGCATTAGTTTGACACCGACTTCAAAATTATAAAATCTTTATATAATTATTTTTCACTTTTTAGTTCGTTGTTAGAAGTCGGTTTTTGTTTTTGTTAAAAATTAATTTATTTTACGATTTTTAGTGATGGGTAGATCTTAAAATGATGCTTCTTGAACGAGTGGTGATGGTGGTGGTAGTGGTTGTCAACGAGTGGTTGTGATTGTTCTATGTAAAACTTCATTTAATTAGCTATTATTTTTGTGCAAAGTTACATTTTGGTATATTGACAAGAACAAACATAAAAAGTATTCGGGTGAATTCGGAATCTCCCTTTTTTGAAGTTGGTTGAAAATGAGAACATCCTCTTTTTTGAGATTGGTTGAAAAGAAATGCAACGATCAGGAATCTCACTTCTGACATCAATTTAAAAAGTTTTTGCTTGTAACTATTACAGTATAATTAATTTTTGACCAAAAAAAACAAACTTTCTCAATTTTCTCCGGATTCCATAATCGAAACCTAACCAAACTTTCACCAAATTATCCTTGAAGTGTATCCTTTCAAATAAAAAAAAAATCATCAAAATCGGTTGGCGCGACATTGAGTTAATCGGCTATTAGTCGCGCACATGCATAATGCAAATTTAAGACTTATGTGATTTTCTCATGGATACCATTGTCAGACATGGACCAAAAAAAAATGGGACCATTCGGGAAGCTATACCTTTCAAATAAAAAAAAATTTATCAAAATCGGTCCACCCAGTTAAAAGTTATGAGGTAACAAACATAAAAAAAAAAAATTAAAAAAAAAAATACAGTCGAATTGATAACCTCCTTTTCTTACAGAAGTCGGTTAAAAAAGCATATAGTACCTGGAATGCGTTCTGGTTTCCTGGATATTGGTAATTTGGATTACCATTCATTAAACCGTTACCAGGATACTGTTGATTGTTTCCCTTGAGAATAAAATATATATATATTACATGTTTAGCTCTTGTAATGCCTACATATTAAAATATAACTACGCAGTACCTAGTGTTCTAAACTAAATTAATTTCTAAATGTGATCGTCAGATAATAATGAAGCGAGGTATTGGTTGGTTATTTTTATGGGGTTAAATTTTCGATAACTACGTTTTTTTTTTCGTTTTTTTATGAACGTAGCAGCTTACTCTATCAGTTATTAGTTTAGCAAACTTTCCTGCATTGTTATCTGCTTTATTAAAAAAAATTACTAAATAATTACCTGTTAGGGGTAAACATTGGGAATCTACTTTTATTTCTAGATATAATTAAATGTAAAGTTAATAAACTTTGCAAACAATAATTAAACCTAAACATATATACGTAATTTATATATTTTTTTGACAAATTTCCCATCACACTTGACAAGAAGCAATGACTAAAATAGAAACTAACCCCATCTTTAGACATGTGTACAACATAGAACAATTTTATTTATAAATACCTGCATATTATTTCCTGGGTTATTTGCTAACATTCCATTATTGCCATTTCCTGGATATTGTTGATTATTATTTCCCTGCAAGATACACATACTCATAAAAAATCGTCACAACTTTGATCTTACTTACAATATAACAAAGGTATTATTTAATATACAATTTCGTTTATATTTAAGTAGGAAACTTGTGAAAGAAATAAAGTGGAAAATAATGCGATTCGTTGATAAATAATTCCTATCATTGGGTACGCGAAACTCTGCAAAATATACCGCATTGATATTCAAATAAAGGTTAAGCAATGAAAGAGGGCGACGTAAGGAAGGTAATTTTCCCTTTTATTAGCCTCCGAAGAAAATCATAATTTAATATTACAATTATAATAACGGTGATAATAACTATAGTTATTATTGAATATTGTTGCAAGTCAATGTACGTTCTACTTCAAACAATTAACTATTTCCATGTCTCCTATAAAAATATAACGAATAGGTCGATACGACGATAATAGTTTATGTATTATATTTTCCACAGTATTTCCATATTTATATTTTGTCTCTCGTTTCTTCTTAGTATTTCCATAATTATTTCTTAATTTTTCCATATACGTTACGCCAATAGTTTGGTGCTTACTGTTAGTTACGCATTAACGGAATAGTTTTATACATAGATATTTATAAAATATATATAAATAATAGCAATATTACCTGTTGTAGGCTTCCGGGATACAGTCCATTGTTGTTCCCCATATTACCGGGATACTGCAGCTGATTGCCCTAAAAATATTTAACATAAGTAACTAAATTTATAATGAATTGACCATTGATAAGGGCTAATGTTGTAACTATATACATAATATTTTACTGACCTAGTTTGAACCTACTAAATATAATGCTAAATCTAGTTTTTTAATTATTTTATTTTATATGGACTTTAAAACAATCATTTTTTTGCGATTACAATATTATCTAACCATATTTTATTAATATAATTATAATACCTGCTGTTGATTTCCAGGGTAATTACCATTGTTTATCATATTGCCAGGAAACTGTGGCCGGCCCTAAAATAAAATTTTAACGATTAATTTTATAATGACGTTAATACATTTTTAATTAATGAAATCTAATATGTTATACAAATTATACTTTAATTTTAAAAATTAGAAGTAAAAAAATTATGTAATGTTTATGAATTAATAACCTACTGGCTAATTTGAAATACTTATCAATTTACATCATATTTAAAAAGATGGGAATGAAACATGAGTATGTATATAAAATTACTACTTAAATTACTAGGTTTATACTCTACCACATAACTCTAAAGGAAGGTTTCTATGTATTTATAAAATATTACTCTTTGGCTATAATCTATATATATAAAAGGACTTGTCCTCACTGACTGA
>JAKRZM010001168.1:124268-221323 GCA_036379175.1 Heliconius cydno galanthus | reverse complement strand
ACAGTTTTATATGCTCACGCGCATCAGCTTTGAATTATGGTAGGAGTTATGAGCGTGGTCTATTCTCATCAACTGGACTAGTATAAATACGTTTATATTTTTTTATCTATTTTTATTTAGAGATTTTTTAAGTTAGCACAATACTTAAACATATTTCAGTTGTAATAAATAATTTAAATATCTTTTTATTTTTTTTATCTTCACTATTTTTGACGACACGATAGAGTACTCAATTAAAATAAAATATATTCTAAAACTAAATTATCCTTATTTAAAAATATGTAAATTTATGTACACAAGTAATGTGCGAAATGTCTGTTTTTTACCAAGTTTTTTACCCAATTTTATTAATTACAGTTTTGATTTATTTATTTATATAGACATTATTTTTTTTTATAGAATTAAAACATTAAAAATTAAATAGTTGGAATAACGCACTCTCTTTGTAAATGTTCTTTCATATATCTTCCACATACAGACAGCGATCAGTTACAATTTTATTATATACCTCATACATATATAGATAATAAGCTCCCATCAAATGAGAAAGCACCAAAAGCTCATCTATAATATCTGATGCAATTTCCGGTTGTAATTCCAAGCTCTACCAATTACGTTGTAACACTTGCACGCCACAAATGATTAAGACCTGTTTGTTCAGATGGAATGAGGGTTTTATCTCTAAACCGATGTCACTTTAACTTATTAACTATTATAATGATTGGAAAGATATGAATTTTGTTGTGAAATTTTAACTATGTGTTTGTATTAAAAACAATATGTTCTTGTAGTTCAATGATTATAGGTGAGCTAAAGATAGTAAGGAGATTGTAGGTTCAAATTTAACTTTGTAAAGATATTTATGGTATCTCTATATTTGTGGTATATATTTGATAATAAAATGCAAATAATTTAAATAATATTTATTCATTTCTCCAAGTAGGAATCGAACCCACAATTAGCACGTTTCGCGTTCACACCACGATAACCTGTCAAAATAGAAATTATATTATTGTTAACATCTGTGTGTAGGGAATTTAAATAAATTTCTAATCACGAAATGGCACTTAGCCTGAATAAATTAGCAATAGGTTAATTCTAAAGCCACTTGTCCAGTAACTAGCTCGAAAGATTATTACCCTCGGAAGAGTGTTTTTTTATTATTTTTAAATGTATTTTTTTTATAACAATTTATATTTACAAATGTAAAATTTATTTCTCTTATGTAATTAAAGTATATTATTGTTAAAATATTTTTTTCGCCCTAGTAACAAGACAAAACGAGTCGTTGAGTTCCACTATTCCGCCGTCATGTCTCGAAAATTAATTGCAAAATGTCTTGACATTAGGTCTCTTTGGCTCCTCTACTTAACGGGAAAAACACGAAAGCGTTTTTTTCATAATAATATAGGATTTTATCTAATTTATCCTTCTTATATATTATAAAGAAGAGATCTACATACCTATGCGATATTTAGTAGATTAAAGTTTTAACATCTTGTACGTGGAAATAATGAAAACACTTTAAAGTATGTAGTTTAAAGTATATTGAACCACTTACAGCGAATGCCTCGTGTGTGTGTGTGTAAGTGAAGTAAAGAAAGTGATTCGTTACAATCATTTTACATAAGGAAAATTATATTTGCCAACGAGGGTTCCCCATTTTCCGCCCAATTCCGTCATTCAACACGCAATAACTTGAAAATTGGTCAGAAAGTGGGAAACTTAATGTCTTAACACTAAATTCTTCTCTCCACCCCCCCGCAAAGCTACAAGAAAAGGCGTGAAACTGTTTTTAAGCAAAAAGTAAAAGCTTCTAGAAGAATTAATTGTAGTGGAAAATAAGCTCAAAGTAAACAAATGTATCGGAGTAATGAGCGTAATGTGAAAGTAAGGTTTCTAAGGTCGTTCCTTAGCATTACTTTACAGCTTTTGATAACGTTATACCCACATATGGGGCATATAGAATAGATTATATTGGAACGCAGAAATTCCTATGTATGGTTGAGATGTGTTTTTGCTACTATAAAAGATATTTTATTAATACTATATTAATATTATAAAGCTGATTTTTTTGTTTGGTTCAGCGCTCTTATCACAGGAATTGATGGTTTCAATAGAAAAAATATCCAGAGAGTCCATTTATCGAAGATGGATATAAACTATGTATGAGGTAAACTTAATATGAGGCCAGGCTAGGCGCAGGGGCACATGCGTGCGATTGTAAGTGAGAAAGGTTGTGGATTCCATTGGGGAAGTTCGAGTTCCACTCGAGGAACTTAAATATTTCATATTTTCATTTCTTTCCTCTAGCAATAAGGCAAAGCGCGGCCATGAGTTTCGCCACTCAACTCGCAATGCTAATATTCTAGCGAAAAGTGGGGAAAGAAGAAGAATGTGTTTTATTAGAAACGGAATATCTAGACTAGGTTCCCTTCGCTTACAATGCAATGGGAAGTAGCTAAAAAAATAGATATGTAACCCATATTTAGCACCTTGAATTTATCTTAAAAAAATATCTTTAAAAAATCATAGGAAAAAGTTATTATTACATAATAAATAACAAAAATTATATTACCATAAAGTTTATATAGAGAAATGGGGATCCCTACACCGCTTGCACGGTAACATACGACCGCATTAGCCAACTGTTGCACACGTCCAGTGCAAATGGGCGTAATTAATATTGCCTTAGCTTCTCTTATTACTGCTACACACGTTGTATTGGTGGTCACGCGAATATATTATGTGAATTAAATTATTAAAGGGCCAACCTATTATGATGTTACTGGTGAATTATGATAATAATCAGCTTCACGCTGTATCCCGCACGCATCAGGGTAGGCAGAGGGAACTTCGTGTTACGACACTCTGTTCCCCACTTTCCGCCTAATTCTGGAGGCATTTCGTGTTGAGTGACGGAACTCAATGACGCGCTTTGCCTTGACACCAGAGCGAAGAAAGCACACTTTGTGCCCCTAGCCATGACTGGCGTGAATTATGATGTTTTATATTAACTTGTGTTTACACCCTGTATATAATAGTATAGAGAAAACCTTAATACTATTAAGACACTTTGTTCACCAAATTCCACCCAATTTTCGGAACATTGCGTTTTTCATGGCAGAATTTAAAAAATACTAATTTTGGTAATACCTCCACGTGATCTCGAGATGATCTTGACTTCCATTTTTCCATATGAGGTACTAAAAATAACGAAACTAAAAAAACAAAAAAATACACAAAAGACACTAACTCAAACCTTTCTCCTTACAGAATGCAATTGCAATGGTCACGCGAGACGATGTCGCTTCAATATGGAACTTTACAAGCTATCTGGTCGAGCCAGTGGAGGTGTCTGCTTGAAGTGCCGGCACTACACCGCGGGTCGACACTGCCACTACTGCCGCGAGGGCTACTACAGGGACCCTACGAAGCCGATTACCCATAAGAAAGCTTGCAAACGTAAGTATTTTTTTTTGTTTTTAAAATAAAAAAAGTTTTATCCTGGCTTTTAACTTCTTTTAAAAGCCTTCACGCCCTATCTCTATACATCAAAATAAGCAGAAAGAAACTAGTGTTTAGACGTCAGGTTCAATATTTATCTTATAACCCAAATAGTATCCATACAGAAATAATAATAAAAAAGTAAATAATCAACAAAAAAATCCCAAAAATCCTTCAAAATCCTACGCCAAAATCTCTAACAATGTCACAAAACAATGGTTGCAACCCAGTCGTACTTGTCGTTGGAGTCGTAAAAGTTTACACCGAGTCCCCTGCGCTATAAAACCCAGCATTCCTTTGGGGCTCGTAAGGGCTCGCGGACTCGACCGATTTCCGGGGCACTTTTTATGGTATAACTATTCCGTTCGGTCGAATTGCGGCGCGGCATCCCATTTTACTGCGTCAGGAAGTTGGCAAGTTACGACGTATCGCTTGTTACTGTTATATAAATTCATGTATACAACGTACCAATTTATTTGTTTTTTTAGCTTTAATCCACGTATAGCAAGGTAGGCAGAGGGAACCTAATGTTAAGACAAGGAGGAAGTAGGGAGTTCTTTTCATTTTGACACATGCGTGTCAGGTGTCGAAAGTCAACACCGCGCTTTGTCTACCAAAACTGGTTAATGAAAATAATTAATTTCTCTGATAAGGAATCGAATCCACAACCATCCCCTTTACTACTATATTATATGGGATGGGACAAAAAAAAACATGGTAAACTTCTAACAACAAAGATTACAAACAAACCAAATGGCAAAAAGCCATAAACCCTAAATCCAACCTAAATAAGACTGCAAATTTAAAAACACACAAAATTAGGATGCAAAAAGGAACCAAAAAGACACCAAATACTAGATTCAAGCATAGTAATGAAGCAAAGCCCCAAATGGCCTCCTTCCCTCATAACGTAGTGGTAGTACGAAACACGTAGAAAACGTATCGCGCTTATGAAAGCTTGATTACGGTTCAAAGGCTTACCATTCTTGTTAATTAAAAAGCTGGAATCCTTGTGCCTTTAATGATTTACTGGAGGTCCTTTCACATTTACTGGCTTGTTCTAATTATGTTCTATATATTTAAATAAACCTCCTTCTTTACTCTGCACCTGACAGACTAGACAGAATGAAATTTAAGTAATTTATAAAATTTTATAATAAACAAAATATAACAACCTTTTTGTTTCTACCAGCATGCGATTGTCACCCAGTGGGAGCTAGCGGCAAAACGTGTAACCAAACAAGCGGCCAGTGTCCCTGCAAGGACGGAGTGACGGGCACTACCTGTAATCGATGCGCTAAAGGATATCAACAATCAAGGAGTCATATTGCACCTTGTATACGTGAGTAGAAATATATTTTTAAGCTTCGCACTGTATTATATACTGCAGCTTAAAAAATTAAAGAATATTTTTTTTTATATAATTCATCATTTTCTTTATTTATAATATTTTTTTTCCGTGTTCAGGTATACCTCGCGTGGTGACAGCAGTGCAAGCGATGGAGGCGGTGGACGCGGAGCCGGGCCGCGGTAAGTAGTAAGTGGACCTCCATGCACTCTCGCCCCATAACACCGCATGTCGATACTTGTCATGGTATAAATTTATTATAGAATAAATTATTATTTCTTTTAATATAAATTTAAATTTGTCTAATTTAAATTATTTGTTGTCATGCTTAGACGTTTCATAATTCGTTTATTTGGTATAACAATGACGTAATTGTGCTTTTGTCCTTTTTTTATAAAAAATAAAAACAAGAGATCTGTCAATGTCAAGCAATATTTCAAAATAATGCAAATACGTCATTATTGTACCAAGATAAGCCAATTTATTTATACATTTTTGAACATAATTATCTTTTTGAAATACATTTTTTTTAAGTATATCTCCTAATTCGTATATAGGTACATATATTCACTTATTAGTAAACAGTTTAATATTTCATTTCACTTTTAACGTAGGTTTTTTAAAATAATTAGTATGTTTTACTAAATATTTACTGTACATTGAAATATTTTCGAAAACACATTTTTAGACATTATTTTAATACATTTTTTTTCAACACATTTTTTTACTATTTAAAATACGCTATGCTACACTTTTGAAATAGAAACTTTATTGAATATTGTGGAAAAAATATAATTTTCACCCTTGTATTAAATAAAAAAGGAACGTTTGATAATAATTAATTATACCATACTGATTAAAAGCGCTACAAAGCTCTTTAAATCTTTTGTAGAGTTAATTTACCAACAGGTATTTAAAAAAAATCTTTTATACATAATATTTCTTATGAAATATTTTATAATATCGTATCGTAGCATAGTAAAATAAGGGGATGATTGTCAGTTCGATAAGGTTATAAGTTCGAGCTTAATATATTTTTTTTATTAAGAACTATTGAGGCCAATCTTCGCGCAGGGGCACAGAATGTGACTGTAAAACCGACTGGTTGTGGGTTCAATCCCCACTCGAGAAGATGAAATATTTATTAAAATTTTTATTTCCATTTTCTTCGCTCTGGTGTTGAGACAAAAACCTGGCGTTGAATGCTGCCACTCAACACGCAATGCCTCCAAAATCGGCGGAAAGTGGGGAACGGAGTTTATTAAAACTAGGTTGCATCTACCTACCTTGCTGTGTACCGGGATACAGCGTGAAGCTGATTTTAATAAATTGCAATTTTTAATTCTCTTACCCAACACTATGTCTAAACAATGAATCAAAGGAATAATAAATCAAAAGGTTCTATTATACGTCATGTAAAATATACAATTATTATAAAAAAAATGACACCTCGAAAGTATTTAATGCGATAGGCAAGTTACTGTCAAATTGATTGAATCAATCAAACGCCTAATGATGGATTTCACTCAAAATCATGATATATTACTGACAAAACCAGTTACTGACGCGACTTACGTTACTTTTGATACAATAGTTATATCGCTGTAGTTAAATATTGAGCACGTATAGTTTTATCTACTGTATAGAGAGAAGTGAAGATATGAGTTCTCTCCCTTTGAGAAGCAGAAAACAACGCCGTGGACAGCGAAAAAATGGAAATAATTTTCACATTTGGGGGATTTTTTTTTCATTTCTTTGTTTTGGTTATAAGACAAATCGCTCAACACCTACCCTAACCTGAGCCTAAAAAGAAAAAAATGGAAATATGTAATTCTGTGTTTTTTACCTCAAAAATAAAAAAGATGCACGAAAATATCTTAAATTTTTAAATTGCTTAGAGCTACAATTACATAATACTTGCTCCAACAACAATTCTACGAAATATCTGCAAAAGTTCTCGGTTTTAATTTAATAATTTATTCAAGAAGACCTTACAAATGTTTAAGCGTACGCTAGCGAGACTCCTAAGCCTACGTAGTCGATAGCGACTATCGAGCACTTACATTTTTTCTATAGTTAAGCTTTCGATATCCAAACATTTGTTGCCCAATATTGATTGATACGTCCGTTACATCGTTAGTTCTATACTCGTACATCAATTAAACTATCTCTTCGACTCTGAAGTGAAAGCTAAGCTGAAATTTTGTAATACTTCTAGAAGATTCAAAATATTTTTTTTAACTTATCTCGCTGTATCCCGCACACTGCAAGGTAAGCGGAGGGAACCTGGGAACCTAGTCTTAAAACACTCTTTTTACAATAAGACACTTCAGTTTAAGGTTGCGTACCCAAAGGGGACCCTATTACTAAGACTCCGTGATTTTTTTACAGATGATGTATTATGTTGCCTAAAAATCTAGTAAATACTTATATGAAAAATGTTTATACCGTGACAAAGTATCTTACCTGGAGTGAATGTAACAAAACCATTATAATTAGTATTCAAAAAAAAACCTATTTAAAAATTATTAAAATATTTTTTTTTACAATTTTAAAAGTAAATAGTTTTCCATTTTATTGTAAAATACATTAATTCATATATTAAAATAATAAGCAAAGTAAAATATAGAAAAGAAGTCAATTTGACACCAATGACGTGACTTGTTCGTAATAAATTCTACGTGACATTTTACTTGGTATTTATTTAAATTATTCAATTCTATACTTTGTTATTTCAAAGGGTACATTCACTCCATTTATAATGATTTGCATTTTATAATAATTTAAGTCGATGGTTCTAACTGTAAAACTAAGTTTGTTTCCAGGCTTGCTTTATTATTCATCGCCAAACTCATAACCCCCTTTTATTTTGTGTTAGTCAAGTCAATCTATTTTCAAAGTGAGAGAAAGGTAACAAATTCTGTAGTACTTAATCGATGTTGTAGTTTTATAGTGAATGTGGGTATTTCCTCTATTTACGTGTAATGTAATTGGTTCTTGACGTTGAATTAGTTGGATTGCTCTATAATGATATAATAAAACAGGCTATCATTGCTTATATTTGAAGTTAATGTGAATACTTCGTTTTAACGATACCAATTTGAAAATTGAGTTATTCTATGGCAATTAACTTTAAAAAAGCTAACGCTACGGTTGTGAGTTCGAGTCCCGCCATAGCTAATTATATTTATCACATCCCCGATCTGTGAAGACAAAACGCAGCATTAAGTACTAAATACACTCTGCTATGCAAGAAAAGCTGAAAATATATAATATAATACGTCCAAATTCAATTTTGTAAAGAATTCTCAAGATATATCGCATACGGATATCGAATCAGCAGCTTATTCTATAGGTACTTCACAACCTTTCGCGTCAGTAACAAAGATTTTAAATTGTTATTTTATATAGGAAACGTATAAGTTTATTTGTATTTATTCGAAGTATTCACGTACAAATTTCAAAACTCAAGTTAGATGTTAACCCTTTAGGACTCTCCTGTAATAAGTAGATCTAATTCTTAATATTTTTATTGCTTCATTTTTATTATTTATATATTAGTCTAACTGTTGGAACTAATTTAGTATAAATGAAATAATATTTTATAACAACAACAAATTCACAAACATCAAACAGCACAAATAATTAAAATAATAATTAACTAACATTGATATGGCCGGGGACCCTAAACAGATATTACACATATTTTGTACCTTAAAAATATTAAATCAATCCTAAAAAATATTTTTTTTTTATTGAGACTAAGTAAAAGTAGATTTATTATATAGAAAGATTTATTCGCTTAAACAATATCCAGGATCAGACATAATTATGTATCTTACGTTAAATCTTTAGAAAGTATGCGGCAGCACTAAGAGTTGTAGAATTTATGGACTTAATTGTCCCACAAGAAAAAAAGGGTTAACATTTATATTTGGCAATACTTTTTACAAGCTTCATTTATACATAAAACTATTAATTTTAAATTTCTCGTTTATAATCTTACTTATAATGTATATAACAGCGGAACAGTGCGGACGGTGCCGCGCCGGCGCACGAACGCTCAATCTCAACAAGTTCTGCAGCCGAGATTACGGTGAGTTATCTTTTTTTTACTATCTTTATAGATTTTCCTTAAATCTCTCTGCTGCTTATATGTAATTTCTCTTTTTATCTTTATGTAATGAAAACATACACTTCAATATACTTTTTCTATTCCCAATTTTCATCTCATATATCTCAGTGAGAATGGTTAGATATAGACCGAAAGAGGTAGAAATCTCTGGAAGAGGCATTTACTTGAGGGGGGTAACTTACTAAAACAATATATTTTTTTTATTTCAAATAAATCTCATATATCTGATTGTATATTTTCTTAAAATTTTCTTAAACTAGAACCGCCATCGTATTTCACACGTCGAACTTACCTCAACTAAAATCTTCCCCTTCTTCCTTCTTTCCATTGATTCTCCTTCACATTTCATTCCCATATTTAGTCCTAACCTATAAAAATTACAAAAAATATATATATATTTTTGAGTATCCACCATAATTTTTACCTCCTAAATACTAATTTCTACCAATTCCACAGTCATAATGGGTCGAGTGGTAGGCCGCGAGGCGGGCGGCGCGGACGGGTGGGTGCGTCTCGCGCTGAGCGTGCAGGCGGTGTACAAGAGGGCCCCGCGCAGCCGGCTCAGGCGCGGCGCGGTGGCTCTGTACGTGCGCGCCGCGGACCTCGCATGCAAATGTCCCAAGATTAAGATTAATAAGTAAGTATTTATATATACGAGACCATCCTGGCGTAAGAGCACAAAGGTGTGACTGTAACGCGACGAATATAAATTCAATCCACACTCGTGTGATTTATTAATATTTTCATTTCTTGGCTCTGGCATCAAGATATTTGTTGGCGATGAGTCCGGCCACTCAACATGCAAAACTCGGCGGAAAGTGGGTAACGGAGTGTTTTAACACTATGTTCCCTCTGCCTACCATGCTTTATGTGGGGTACAGCGTTAAGCTAAAACAAAATTCACTTCCAGCTTCACTCTTGTGATCAGAGGTACAGTGGGTTATAGCGAAACGGTCAATGGCAACGACATGTAATATGAAGCCTATATATAGCCAGCCTATTTATCAAAATAGAATAGCTATCCATCAATAAATATTTTTTCAATTTATAGCAGTAGCTTCAGAGATTAGCACGTTTAACGAAAAAAGCTTATATATGCAGGATATAAAGTGAAACAAAAAAAATAACAACAAGCCAAAATCTCGTAAGCATGTTATAAACAGGAGGATGATTTCAAGATTAAAGTTTATAAAGCATTGAATTTCGAAATGTGATTTTGATAAACTTTTGTGGGTGTTAACGTAGTAGAAAACCTACTCAAATATCACATCACGCAAATATCTGTTTAACAGAGCGAAGAAAATGAAAAAAAATAATTCATTCCCCTAGGCTGTATTGAACCCATAACCGTCGCGCCCTAACCCTTACAAACATTGTACTGCTACGACACGACGGCTATATAAAAGCTACAAAATCAAAATAGAAGGAAAACTAAGACCACAAATCTCAAGTCCTTTAAGTAGTCTAGTCTTAACCGAACAGCTTAAGAAGCTAAAAGCCTCAAATCATAATTTCTATTCAACACATGCTGCGTGGAATGAGAAAAAGATGTGAAAATCTTAGAAACAGGATTTTCTACTTGCAAGAATGCTAGGCTTGCACTTTAAGTTTTAAACGTGTCGCTATAGTAACTTTAAATACCATTAAAATGGCTCTTTCTAATTGATGTTATAATAAATTGTAAAGTTATTTATGTCTACACATTTTCCACATATCGTAAAGGCTGTATTTTAATAGGGATAAGTTATTGCTTATATTTTTTAAATTTCACGCTGTATCGTGAATATAGCAGGATAGGCAGAAGGAAACTAGAGGCGCTACCCTCCATCCTTCAGCTTCCGCCCAATTTTCGAGGCATTTTGTGCTCACCTGCGGAATTCAACGCCGAATTTTATCTTTTTACAAAACCTACGTTTATGAATAAAAAAAAATCATTCTCTTGAGTAGAAATCGAGCCCACAATCGTTTACAGTCAGACATTGTATAAGTTACGCAATGAAAGATCTCGATGAGAGAGAGATGCGTGTCAAACACAAATAAACCAATTAATCTTATTTGAACTTTGCGACGCCTAAATATATCGATACCTATTAATTTATCTATCATTTTCTTCCTCTGCAGGTCCTATCTAATCCTAGGTGTGGAAAAAGAAGGTGCAACATCTGGTTTGCCGGGACTTACGGTTGGAGACAGAACATTGCTGCTCGAGTGGCGAGATGACTGGCACAGACGCATACGCCGCCTCCAACGACGCGCCATCAACTGTCATTAATAGCAAAGACCACATGATATTCAGCCTAATAAAGACCTAACCGTGAAGGCCTATTCAAATTTTGTAAGGTATTCCGTCTTTACTCCGTGCATATTGAAAGAATACTGCCATTAATAATTTAAATAGATTTGACCTAGTCGCGTTTAAGAATATATTATACCGTTACTAATTTGGATTTCAACAAGTGACACTTCTTTAAGTGTTGGATAATAAATGTTTATTATAACTAACGATTGATTAATTGGTTGATGATTTCTAACAGGCATATAATATTATTGTGACTTAATTTCTTCCTTCCTAGGATTTCGTTATTATAGCGTACTGTTGACAATAAAATTTAAAAAAATATTCAAAGTTTAATTAAAATTTCATTGCCACCAGTACCACCTACTTGGTTTATAAGATTATTTATTTAATTAACTAGATGCTAGGACTAACTAAAGTTCGTTCCATTTTATGCATTTTTGTATAATTGTTATTTTATAATGAAAATGCGTATGTTGAAATTGTTTTTAAGTACTGGCAACACTTTGTATCATATGTCAAATCTCCCTTTTGACGTATGATATATTTATTGTACAATATAGATTTAGGTAATTTTTGAGATGATTCATCTAAAGAAAGTATAGTCATAATGTTCGTACCTCATTTATTAAGAAAACTTATAGGTAAGAGTTAAAAATCTAATAATTTATAACAGTTTTGTCTGTCATTATTCGCATTCATTTTAACGACAATTCTTGCCAAAGTGTTTGTTTCGAAGTTTTCGACCGAGCTCTCGACTCGACTAGAGGTAGTTTTTTTACGTAACATTTTTGTCATCGCCTCAGTAAAGGTATGTACAGTATTATTAGCTTTACTAAAATAAAATTTAAAAATTAAGGCTTTTTTATTTTAAAATGTACTTTTCGTGCCATCTAGTGTTTAAATTAATTACAATTCGACTGAACAACCAACTACTGCCATTTCTCTAAAATTGAAAATATTTTCCATGAAATAAATTAACAAACATGAAAAGTGACTAAACTACTGACTGTGACTAAGTACGTTCACAATTTTCAATACATACTCGTACATACAAATTTATCGTTTTATATTAAAAAATTGCTTATCTACTATCTTTTGTATATGTACACTGTATTTTATCTATATAAACTTAACCATCCTATAAATAAGTAAATATACACATACTAGCTTTCACCTAGTATGTGTAGCTTTCAGCTGCAACCATGGGGGCGACCCCATAGTCATTGTCACTTGACACATTCGAAGCCCCAAGTACTTTCGCTTACATGGAAACAATTAACATGATTTAAATAGCCTATAGCTTCCCTCAATAAATGGATTCCAATACAAAAAGGTCATTTAATTCTAACCAGTAGTATATGAGATGAGGGCGTTCAACCAAACAAACAACATAATTTCTGGAAACCTATTCAAAATCTCAAATAATATCGTACATACGAACAAATATCGTATTTGTTTTAAGCCCACGGCATAATACCGTATATTAGACCAGATGTATTATAGTATTCGACCCGCGGCGATACCAACAATGGTTGATTGTGAATCGTGGGATGATTTGTTCTATTGTAACTAACTGTACCTGACCGTACGTACGGACGTAATGACGGATCAATTGAACATGATTATATGAGTATACTTGAACACGATATTGTTTCTTTGTTGAATGTGGGTAGAAAGTTGCGAAACTTATAAGGTTGAGGTGTTTTAAGGACCTGGCTGAGGTGGGTCATGATGGGTTTCGAATCCTGATACCTTTAAAAGAGATCTATTGCAAATAGTTTATTATTATATACAACAATTCATAAGTTTTTGATAAAGTCACATTTCCGGACGCTGAGTTCTGTCAAAAAGCAAAGAGAAGAATGTCTTGACACCAAGTTTTCTCTGCCTACTCTGCTACACGGTACAGAGCGTGAATCTGGTAAACTATTCTTCAATGGCACCAAAAGTACATTTTCCAATAATATATTATAATAAAAATAATCGTTTAGATAACGTATTTAAAACGACTTAGATATCGCTTGATTGTATTGCAGATTGTAAAAAGTGTACTTAGTTTGTAGAATGATATTAACCTATTCTAGTTATGCATATCTTTAGTAATCTCAATAGTTTTACGCGTCAGGTAACAATTTAATGTATGTATGTAAGAATCCCAAAATTTTGTTTCTACGCGAGCAAAAGATATATAATATAGTTGAATAAGTGTATAGATATAGATCCGTTTGTATGTAAAGTTGCATAGAATCGTCACTGCGTTTTCAAATACATTTTTCAAATGGACATAAATCAAAGTTCAATAGAAATAGAATTTAAAGAATCACCTGCAGTTTAAGTAAAATAAAACTGTCAACTGTCAACTGTCATTTGTCATTGTGACAGATCATTTTTTAAGTTTTTATGCTAAGCGACGACATATTAGTACTGTTTTTCTTTTCTCTTACGTCTATTAATTTTCGTATCAAAATTTAGCTTTATTTTTTTTGTAACGCACAATCGAAGCCTACAACTCTTCAGCCGATTATTTGTACTTTTAGGCAGTTTTTAGGCTATACTTTTAATAAGGATTGTCAATTGATAAGGCATGTGAGATTGAACGTTTGTTGAAACCAGAGACAAATCTTGAGGAAAATTTATTTGTCTATGATTTTAAAAATCGTTCAGTATGTATTTGCGACTTGTGTTTTATGGTACCCTGCTCCTGTGATGTAATAAATGTTATTGGTTATATTTATTTAAAATAAAAGTACATTAATATACGGAAATCTTTGTATTATTTAAACAAACGTCCTATTTATTTTCAGAATATATTTTTTGTAATTTACTTTTTTTTTTATTTGTTAAAGAACAAAAAATATCCATAAGGCTAATGATTTTAATAACAGCTTTTCCTTATTTATTATAGTTCAGCTGGACTACCATAGTTCAACAGGTGTACTAGTCTTGAAGAACTACTAGTGAACTAGAACTAGAAGTGCATGTTCTTGAATAACAAATATATAAGTTTGTATAAAGTTTTTATTTTCATAATATTCGATACCTGTAACCATTTAACACGTACAAACGAGCCCTTGCAAGATAATAAAACACTGTCGGCCAGCTCTATGATTTCCCAAAGGAGCTTCCCCTATATATCCACTTAATATATTTGATGGGTGTTTTTGAATTATTGACACAAAACTAGGGGGTTGCAGTTTGAAAGAAACTGTTTTATTTCTTTTTATATTTGCTCATCTCCTGTATACGGTACTGAATGCAGGGAAAACCTAATGTTAAAACTCTCCACTCACTTTTCACCCATTGCGTATTAGATGGTGGACCCAATTGCATACTTTGTCTCTTCAAACATGTAAAATTCTGGTTGAGATATTAAAACCCCAATTTTTTTATAAAATATGTATGAGCATTTCCGCAATATTTATAATAGCAGAGCTTACTGAAAGCTCAGAAGTACGTAACAAGCTGAGCCACATTCCAGGATCCAAATCTTCCCGCAAACTACTAGAGTCGCTTGATCAACGATTAAATAAGGCAGCTTACTAACCTACTGTCACTAAGTTAGACTGGCGTGATGAAACATTAACTTTTTGTATAGAAATAAATGATTTACGACTTTATTAATTTGTGCAAATCATTAATAGCGTCGTGGCCTATTATTATATATATGGCACAAGACAAGGTTTTTGTGTTGTGGTTTCGAGTTCCACTCGGGCAAAAAATATGTTATATTCTCATTTGCTCATTCTGGTAACGAGGCAAATCGCGGCGTTAAGCTGCACCTCTCAACACGTAATGTCTCTAGAATTTGAAGTAAAGTGGCATGGAAGTGTCTTAATGGATATGGAAAATGTTAAAATCTAGTCGAAACGTGGCGAACAGATTATGTTGATACTATGTTATCTTTTCCTACTTAGATAAAAAATAAAGCTTGAAGCTGAAAAAAAAACAGGTAAGAAAACAAATGTGTCGCAAGACTGAAACGAGCCTAAGTCAAACCCGAAGTTCATTATAAAGTGGGAACACAATAGCCTGTAATAAGTTTCTCTATTGAAACACAAGGTGTACGCACATTAATAACGTATTGTATAGAAATGACATAAATACTGCTCAATCATTTACAATACCCATACATAAGTCGCTGTTTAACCAGTACATATATTGAAAATTTGGTTTTAAAATAGGATTTTTTTTTCATCAGCCTATCGCCGTCCACTGCTGAACGTCCCTCATAAAGCGCCAACCAAAAAATAAATTATATAGTTTAAGATAAAATATATAACCACGCTTTATATACTCGTATAGTATAATGTTCTAGGGGTCTACTAGTAACCTCTGAAGAGTAGCACTATTCCGGTCTTGGCTTCATCATCAGACCAGCTCGATGATATTATATTGTTAGCGTACAAGTGTAAAAGTGGGTAGATTTAGGTGAAACCAAAGACAATAAAAGCAGTGGAGTTGTGTCAAACGGACACAGTTGCTTGAAGGCGGAAGCCATGATTGGAAGGTATCTAGTGTGTAGTATTGTTCTTGAGTGATACATGTCACTTATTGTAATTACGTGGAACCTCTGTCCGAGTACGTTAAAAACATATAGACGATATGCATTTTTATCGTGTTTATTTTAAAAACGTTAACCGCTTCCGTTTTCTAACAATATTATTATTTGTTATTCTGTCATTTAAGCTGCGTATAATTGTCAAGTTTCACATATACGTTATTGTTACATGTCAAATTTATTTCTTTTTTGTTTTTTTATTACCTTCACGCTGTATCCCGCACATAGCAGGATAGGTAGAGAGAACCTGGGAACCTAATGTTAACACTCCATTCCCATTAGGGCTCTTCCGTCCCACACACACGCACAGTTTCATTTCCTCGAGTGGGTATCGAATCTACAACTTGTCGCGTTTACAATTGCACACTTGTTTGCCTCATTTTTCATGTTATCGAGATATGGAATTCTAAAAAGGGGAAATAAAAAGCACAAAGTATTTTAAAGGCGGAAAATTCAAGCACTGTGCCAGGAAATCAAGTAATAACTATTACTACTCAATAATGTATACAATAAGAATTGTAACCAAATGTTTAACATACTAGTATTTGATTTGATTTGCAATACGTTCTTTTCCTTTTCTCCGATAACTATGTTTACATAAGAAACAATAATTTCTATTGTTTCAATAAGAAATAAGTATAACAAAATTATTTCAAGAAATAATTTCCTTTAAGTATAGTTATTACAACGTTTGTTTTGAAAACTCAGTGTTGCGAGTACAAAATGAGAATAATGACCAAGTCACCCTCCATCGTGCTATTGTGGCACAATGAGACATACAGTGCCTCCAGAATTCGGTCACTAATGGGGATTAGGAAACCTAAGTGTCTTAATAGGAACGAAGTGTTACTTGGGTCCCTCTGCCTACACTGTTACGCACAAAAAAAAAAGAAAAAAGATAATGTCAGTCTGACTATAAACATGATGGTTGTAGGTCTTATCCCCATTTCGGGAAGTGAATTATTTCCATTTCCACGCTCCGACAAGATAAATCGCGACGTTGAATTCTGGTATTCAACTTATTGAACTCGAATTCAAGGGGGAATATGGAGAATAGAGTGTCTTAACACTACATTCTCTCTGTATCATGATTATTATATTATATTAACTATAACTGCAGGAAAAAATATAAAATATTTATATTTGTTTTCACCGTGGAAATTCAATTCTTATATAGCCTTATCTAAATATTTGTCTGACAAATATAAGTGTTGTAAGGCATAGTAAATAATACTGCATCTTCAAATATTTCTTACATTTTTAAAAAAGATAATAAAAAGGCTTTCCTCTAAAAATGTATTTTATTTATATAGCGACTGGGATTTTACAAATTTAGAAATAATAATTAAAATGAAGTAATATAGATATTCTACATAGTTTTAATTAACAGAAGTTTATAAGGTTAAGATACGTTCTCTATAACTGATTTTTTTTTTGCTTAAATTGAGAAAATTCCAGTTATTTACTTATTTATATTTTTTACATAAAATATCTTTTCTGTAGTCAAAGCGCGGCGTTGAGTACCACTTAAAGCGCAAATGTCGAAAATTGGACGGAAAGTGAAGAGATCGTCTTGGCTTAAGGATGCAATGGGTATACGTAGCGCGACAGGTTATGGGTTCCATTCCTGTGCTTTGCAGAGAAAGGTGTGAATTGTCAAAAATACAAAACGAACATATAGCTTATATATTCATTTTGCTTATTTGAAGTATTAAGAAATAATTAAAATTATTCCTATTAGCAAAAAGTATTTAATTATTTATATTATATCTACAAAATAAACAGCACTGATAAGTAATATTAGTCTTTACTCAAATATTTATATTTACTTTGTATCTACTATAAATAAAACACATAAACAATACTGATATTATATTTTATTGTTTGCCAAAAAATTATACTGTAAATAGAATAAATATCGCTAAAAAAATACATATTTTAAAAACATTATCTATGTGCATTTTTTATTTACGCATTTTATTAAGCAATGAAGACTTATGATGCAACTTTTGAAGGAAATTGAAGCAAAAAAGCAATTTCCTTCTAGGTCGATTAAATATTGAGGCCAGTCATAGTGCAGGGACACAAGGGTGTGACTGTAATGCGGCGGTTGTGGGTTCGATGCCCACTCGANGGTCCCTCTGCCTACACTGTTACGCACAAAAAAAAAAGAAAAAAGATAATGTCCGTCTGACTATAAACATGATGGTTGTAGGTCTTATCCCCATTTCGGGAAGTGAATTATTTCCATTTCCACGCTCTGACAAGATAAACCGCGGCGTTGAATTCTGTTATTCAACTTATTGAACTCGAATTCAAGTGGGAATACGGAGAATTGAGTGTCTTAACACTAAATTCTCTCTGTATCATGATTATTATATTAACTATAACTGCAGGAAAAAATATTTATATTTGTTTTCACAGTGGAATTTCTTATATAGCCTTATCTAAATACTAAATATTTGTCTGACAAATATAAGTGTTGTAAGGCATAGTAAATAATACTGCATCTTCAAATATTTATTACATTTTTAAAAAAGATAATAAAAAGCCTTTCCTCTAAAAATTTATTTTATTTATATAGCGACGGGGATTTTACAAAGCTAGAATTTATAATTAAAATGAAGTAATATAGATATTCTAGATAGTTTTAATTAACAGAAGTTTATAAGGTTAAGATACGTTCTCTATAACTGCTTAAATTGAGAAAATTCCAGTTATTTACTTATTTATATTTACATAAAATATCTTTTCTGTAGTCAAAGCGCGGCGTTGAGTACCACTTAAAGCGCAAATGTCGAAAATTGGATGGAAAGTGAAGAGATCGTCTTGGCTTGGATTCAATGGATGTACGTAGCGCGACAGGTTGTGGGTTCCATTCCTGTGCTTTGCAGAAAAATGTGTGAATTGTCAAAAATACAAAACGAACATATAGCTTATATATTCATTTTGTTTATTTGAAGTTTTAAGAAATAATTAAAATTATTCCTATTAGCAAAAAGTATTTAATTATGCTACAAAATAAACAGCACTGATAAGTAATATTTGTCTTTACTCAAATATTTATATTTACTTTGTATCTACTATAAATAAAACACATAAACAATACTGATATTATATTTTATTGTTTGCCAAAAAATTATACTGTAAATAGAATAAATATCGCTAAAAAATACATATTTTAAAAACATTATCTATGTGCATATTTTATTTACGCATTTCATTAAGCAACGAAGACTTATGATGCAACTTTTGAAGGAATTTGAAGCAAAAAAGCAATTTCCTTTCAGGTCCATTAAATATTGAGGCCAGTCATAGTGCAGGGACACAAGGGTGTGACTGTAATGCGGCGGTTGTGGGTTCGATGCCCACTCGAGGGAATGATTTATTAATATTTTAATTTCTTCGCTCTGGCATCAAGATAAGAGCCCGGCGTTAAGTTCCACCACTCAACACGCAACGCCTCGAAAAATTCGGCGGAACGTGGGTGAACGGAGTGTCTTAACACTAGGTTTCCTCTGCTTATCCTGCTGTATGCGAGACACAGCGTGAAGCTGCTTTTTATTTTAAATCCTCAAAGGGTAGCCAAAATGAACGGTGAAATGAAGCTTCTTCGAGATACATGCTTCTTGCAGGTCAACACGCCTTCACAATAATTCTTTATACAAAAAAACTCCCTGGATTTAAAATTGAAACCACAACTATCGCTTTAAGTCAGATTATTATATTTTACAAGTATCCCCATTGAACAAAATCTTCAACAACGCCACGCAGTCTTTTGTTTACATCTTCATTAAAATTAGTTGGTATTTCTGATAATTTCAGTACTGTCAAGTCTAAACCACTTTCAGGCGCGAACAAAAACACTGAGATGTACACGACTACCATAAAGCCATAATCTAACCACTCATAGTAAATTTGATCGAAATATTGTCTAGGAAATACATTTTCCACGTCGATGTCAAAATATTTGAGATATTGTGTAAGGGTCTCAAAATAAAGATCTTTCAGGTTATTTAGATGTTGCCTTCTAAATTCTTGGTCTGTGCTTGTGAAGATGAAGTATAGGAAATCTCGTATTGGACATCCGTAGTCGATTAGCTGATAGTCGACTACTGCTACTTCTGCAGGTCTCCCATCCTACATTAAAAGAAAAAAAATGTTTTATATAGGAACTTAATGTAAATTAAATCACTCAGTTCCCCACTTTCCTACAAATTCTGGAGATATTTCGTGTTGAATGGTGTAACTGAACGCCGCACTTTGCCTCATTACCAAAGCGAGAAAAAGAAAATATTAAATATCTTACTGCCTCGAGTGGGACTCGAACCCACAACTGTCGTGTTTATAGTCCCACGGCCCTGCCCCATGACGTCCTCATGTTTTATCCATAATCAGTAAAATTGAATTGTTTTTTGGTCCTATCCTCTTTACATCCCCGTCTCAATTTACAGATAATAATATATAAACTTAACTAATTATCCAAATACTCACTTCCTCTCTCACTAAAACATTGTTCATCCTATAATCCATATGAGAAAGAGCACACTTCACGGACGTTTGGTCCCTGTTGAGTCTAGGATACTTTTCTAGAATAACCGGTAAGCTATCCTCAACTTTACGTTTAATTTCGCCTTCGAAGAGATTGGCAATGTATGTGCAGGAATTCTTCATCAATCCTTTCCAATCATCATCATAATTGAAGGCGTGCTCTAAAGTTTTTATTTTCTTCTCGAAATATTCAGGCATTTTTTGTTCTATCACAAAGGAAAGTCCGTGGAATTTAGCCATTTCTATGACACTCAGTTCTACATATTTTAGGGGTATGCTTTTCATTCTGTCATACGTTTTAAATCCTTTTTTTACTAAATTCTCAAGTATAATAGCGTTGTCGTCAGTTTCGTCATACGACTTCGGCATTCTGAACCTCTCGCTCATAGGCACGTTGGCTTGATCTTGTAAAAATGTAAAAATTTTTGATAATTTACTATACATAAACTCCTCATTGTAATAAGCTTCATTTATAGAAAAGAATTCTAGATTTTCTAATACAATTTTCTGTTTCACAAATAATTTGTTTTCTTTCTCACAATTAGCTGTTTCTCCTTTTATGTTTATTTCGTATAATTCAGCAAGAAAATTTCCTCCTCCTGTGTTTAAGTCTTTAACTTCAATGTTATATAGAATATAGCCTTCACTTCTTATAATTTTTTTAAGTGAATTTTGTAATTGTGGTGTAAGGTCTTGAAACACTTTTGGCGAGTCGCTTGAGTCGCACGAACAACAATTGATAGAAGATTCCATTTTNTGCCCGCACCCCTCTATCTATTCCTATAATTCGGTTGCCTGGAAGAGATCACTTTTAGTGATAAGGCCGCCTTTTTCACATTTGATTATTTTATAAGCTATTGTTAATTTTAATTTATGCTATGTATTATGGTGTGAAATAAAGAGTTTTATTATTATTATTATTATTATTATTATTATATATATCTTTCAATCTCTTGTATGTGGCTTTAACCATACTGTATTCTTTTAATAAAATATAAAGTAATAAATATAACATAAAATATGAATGTCATAATACTTTATAGGCAGAACCCTGTTACGCAGGTGAAGCTATATAATGCATGGCGGCATCAATAATTATTATTACTTTATTTAAACAAATCTAAATAAATTGAACAATTCAAAACATATAAACATTTTACTTAACATTAAAATTTCCTTAACATTAAATTCATTATTACAAAAAAGAAAATTACTATGACTAAATCTTTACCAATGTAAATTTAACTCAAATTCTGCAATTCAAACATAATAGTCGAATAAGATTGTTTATTCACAAATATCAGTTATATCTTTATTTTATTTGCCTGTTTGTTTAATTGCTATAAAATGTTATAAAATATTATTTATATAACTAAATATAAAAGTAAAATACCAGATGTATTTTACTTTGTTTGTTGGTTCATAATATTTGTTTTGATAACTGCGTCTATATAAAGGCTTACGGTTCGCGAGGAGAAAATTTCCATGACTTTTACTTTATCTCTATCTATACTTATAATAAAATCGTAACCGATCGGTGTTACAAACACCAAAGGAAGGAAGATATTTAAGAAAAACATTTTTTGGGGACCTTTATAAATGTAGTAGAACACAAAACAATGATTTTTATAATTTTTGTCTGTTTGTCTGTGCGCTTGTCGCTAAACTCAGAATCGGCTTAACCGATTTAAATGCGGTTTTCAGTATTGGATTCTGACAAGCTTCTATATATTTTATTACAATCGGTTCATACATAAAAAAGTAATATCAATTTAAAGTATTTAGTTCGACAAATTTAAAGATCGTATTTATAAACCCCTCTCAACTTTGAGATAGACCTTGAGAGTGATCTTGACATGCTGTTTTCCGAACTCATGGCTTCTTTTTTAATAGATCAAAGCTAACGAAATAAAAAAGAAACAATGAAGTAAACTCCCTGATTGAAACCACAATTATTAATACTTTAAATCAGATATTTTTTGACTGCAGTGATTTTTAATCTAAATAGATGTATTAAGATCATTTCTTTTTGATTATAAATTTACATACACGTTGAACAAGAAATAAATAAAATAATATATATAATAAAAAGTACTTATTATTATATTTATATTTTACAAATATCCCCAATGAATAAAATCTTCAACAACCTCACGCAGTCTTTTGTTGACGTCTTCATTAAAATCAGTTGGTATTTCTGATAATTTCAGTACCGTCAAGTCTAAGCCACTTTCAGGCGCGAACAAAAACACTGAGCAATAAACGACTACCATAAAGCCATAATCTAACCATTCATAGTAAATTTTATCAAAATAGTGTCTAGGAAATACATTTTCTACGTCGATGTCAAAATATTTCAGATATTGTGCAAGGGTCTCAAAATAAAGATCTTTCAGGTTATTCAGATGTTGCCTTCTAAGTTCTTGGTCGGTGCTCGTGAAGATGAAGTATAGGAAATCTCGTATTGGACATCCATAGTCAATTAGTTGATAGTCGACTACTACTACTTCTGCAGGTCTGCCATCCTATATTAAAAGAAATAACATTTTTATATTTTATCTTTTTTATACTTATATAGTAGTTTTTCCTGTGTCGGTTCCAACTTTATTACCATTAAGAATAACTGTTCAACAATATTTTGATAGTACTGTCCATACATTAATTAAAACGAAAAAAAAATAAAATTATAGAAAAGTGCTTGCAATTACTACTAATTTTTATTTTCAACTTCCCGCTGTATCCGCTTATAATAAGGTAGGCAAAGAGAGTCTTCTGCTAAGACACTCCACTTTCCGCTTTTTGTCCAAATTCAAGAAAATGATTATTCCTCCGAGTGGGAATCAGACTATTACGCATTTACGTACGTACTGCGCCATGGTAGCCTCAATATACAGATAATATAAAATAATTAAGTGGTTATTCAAATACTCACTTCCTCTCTCACTAAAACATTGTTCATCCTATAATCCATATGAGAAAGAGCACACTTAGCAGACGTTTGGTCCCTGTTGAGTCTAGGAAACTTTTCTATAATAACCTGTAAGCTATCCTCAACTTTACGTTTAATTTCACCTTCGAAGAGATTGGCAATGTATGTGCAGGAATTCTTCATCAATCCTTTCCAATCATCATCATAATTGAAGGCGTGCTCTAAAGTTTTTATTTTTTTCTCAAAGTATTCAGGCATTTTTTGTTCTATCACAAAGGAAAGTCCGTGGAATTTAGCCATTTCTATGACACTCAGTTCTGCATATTTTAATGGTATACTTTTCATTCTGTCATATGTTTTAAATCCTTTTTTAACTAAATTCTCAAGTATAATAGCGTTGTCGTCAGTTTCGTCATACGACTTCGGCATTCTAAACCTCTCGCTCATAGGAACGTTGGCTTGATCTTGTAAAAATGTAAAAATTTTCGACAATTTACTATACATAAATTCTTCTTTGTAATAAGCTTCGTTTATAGAAAGGAATTGTAGATTTTCTAATACAATTTTCTGTTTGACAAATATATTGTTTTCTTTCTCACACTTAGCTGTTTCTCCTTTTATATCTATTTCGTACAATTCAGCCAGAAAGTTTCCTCCTCCTGTGTTTAAATCTTTGACTTCAACGTTACATAGAATATAGCCTTCACTTCTTATAATTTTTTTAAGTGAATTCTGTAACAGAGGTGAAAGATCTTGGAATCCTTTGGACGAGTCGCTTGTGTCGCACGAACAACAATTGATAGCAGACTGCATTTTGATTATCAGTTAGATACAAATCAATGCACTGAGTTTAGTAATTAATATTCCGTTTTATACTAAATGAAATATTGTAAAGACTCGTTTACAATGTTATAATATTTTCTCTTTCCCTCCTTTTATTTCAATTATTTTAATCTCTCCGGTGTGGCTTTGAACATACTACATTTTTTTGTTATTTACATGTTTCAATATAACATATACGATAATAATTTGCAAATATATCACGTAATATATATAACATAATATATGAATATCACAACACTGTATAGGCAGAGCCTACCCTGCTACGCGGGCGCGGGAGAAACCATGAGGCTATAGAATGTGTAGCGGCACCCATGATTGCTGCTTTCTTAAAGCAAATTAAAATAAATTTAATAATCCAAAAACATATTTAAACATTTTCCTTTGTGATAAAATTTCATAATTACAANCGTTGTCGTCAGTTTCGTCATACGACTTCGGCATTCTGAACCTCTCGCTCATAGGAACGTTGGCTTGATCTTGTAAAAATGTAAAAATTTTCGACAATTTACTATACATAAATTCCTCTTTGCAATAAGCTTCATTTATAGAAAGGAATTGTAGATTTTCTAATACAATTTTCTGTTTCACAAATATATTGTTTTCTTTCTCACACTTAGCTGTTTCTCCTTTTATATCTATTTCGTACAATTCAGCCAGAAAGTTTCCTCCTCCTGTGTTTAAATCTTTGACTTCAACGTTACATAGAATATAGCCTTCACTTTTTATAATTTTTTTAAGTGAATTCTGTAACTGAGGTGAAAGGTCTTGGAATCCTTTGGACGAGTCGCTTGAGTCACACGAACAACAATTGATAGCAGACTGCATTTTGATTATCAGTTATGCACTGAGTTTAGTAATTAATATTCCGTTTTATACTAAATGAATTATTGTAAAGACTCGTTTACAATGTTATAATATTTTCTCTTTCCCTCCTTTTATTTCAATTACTTTAATCTCTCCGGTGTGGCTTTGAACATACTACATTTTTTTGTTATTTACATGTTTCAATATAACATATACGATAATCATTTCCAAATATATCACGTAATATATATAACATAATATATGAATATCACAACACTGTGTAGGCAGAGCCTACCCTGCTACGCGGGCGCGAGAGAAACCATGAGGCTATAGAATGTGTAGCGGCACCCATGATTGCTGCTTTCTTAAAGCAAATTAAAATAAATTTAATAATCCAAAAATATATTTAAACATTTTCCTTTGTGATAAAATTTCATAATTACAAGGAAAGAAAAATTTTATGATTACATCTTTACCAATGTAAATTTAACTGAAATTCTGCAATTCATATATAATAATCGAATAAGATTGTTTATTCGCAAATATCAGTAATATCATCATTTTGTTTAATTATTTATTTAATTGCTATAACTTATTATTTATATAAATATATATTAAAGTAAAATACAAAGGAATGAATGATAGGAAGTCAACGCCTGTATTCGTTCATAATATTTGTTTTGATAACTGCGTCGATGTCTAAGGCTTACAGTTTGCTAGGAGAAAATTTCCATGACTTTTACTTTGTTAATGTAATGTAATGGAAAATCAGCTTTGCGTTTCCTTTTCTCTGATAGCAGGGAAGAGAGAGAGAGGAAATTTTGAATTAAAAAAACTAAGTTCGTCACCTAATTTTTTCGTTAATTGGTGGGACTTTACGCCTCGTTTTATATACCAGAGGAGATATGAATAATAGGAGAAATGAGTGACCCAAGTGCAATCTTAATATGGCAAGATGACTTCATTTTTTTTGTTGTTGAGATTTTTAAACATAATTATTATAAAGTCCAAAAACTGTTTTAATAACTAAAACAAATCTCCACTCATCATAAAACTTTATATTTAAATTGAAAAAATAATCTTGGAGAATCCCAGTTAAATAATAAGCTTTAATTCGTAAGTCACCGAACTAGGTACTAATATTGATTGAATTCGTAGATAACATTTGTCTTTTACATATCACGTACATACTTTAACGAACTGTTTGTTTGAACTAGCTGCACGGCGATGACTTCTAATGTGATTAAGAAGGACCGAAAGCTGATTAGAATATTTAATTTCCAACTTGAATATCGCAGGTTCAAAGCTGCGTAATGAAACTAGTAAGGATCACTTTTTTCTATCTCTCTTTCTGTCTGACTGTAAACACGAAGGTTATGGATTCGATTCCCACTGGGGGGAACAAGAATCTTATCGCTTAGGGTTTTCTCGGCCTATCTATACAGATCGCTCTTAAGATCGATCTCTGAGAGCCCCTAGGTTATCTTTACTTAACGCAAGAAAGAAATTATTTTTCTTTTTTTTAGATTCACGTTGTATTCCTCAAATATATGAGGCCGAATGTATAAGCTGCTGTCCAATCTGAGATCGATCTTGAGAGCGTTCTTGAGATATTATTTTAATAGTCAAATAATAATTTTAGTAGGTAATTAAATCAATGAAAATGGTATCTCAAGATCGCTGAATGATCTCGAATCGATTGAAAATGTTTTATAAATAGACCCTGGTGTCAAAATTCTTTGACTGTCAAGTCTCTGTTAGGTGGCGAAACTCAATGAATAACAAGCTGCATAGCAATGACTACTAATATAATTAAGAAGGGACCCGAAACTAATTAGAATGTGTAAATATGACCAAATTAGATATAGTGAGCCCTCAAATATATAATAGAATTAATACAGAAGAAACTATTTTATTTTAAATTTGATTACTTAGTAGTTTTTAGTTGTTAAGCAGAGTGTGGTTAGGCAGAGGGAACCTACGTTACGATACTCCTTTCCGCTCCAATTTTTGAGATATTGCATTTTAAATGATGGAACCCAACGGTACGTTTTATCTACCATTGCGGAGAAATTATTTAACCCTTAAATGCATAAAGTAGTAAAACTGCAACATACCATTCAAACGACCATAAAATTATTAGTATGAGTTCAATGCATGCTGTTGCAGGATTATTACTATCATGGTGATATATTTAATCGAGTGGCAACACACTTTTTTTCTTCACGACTGTCAAAACTATTTTTTTTATTATTTTTCCCTAAATCAGCATATTCATGGCTCCAAAATATATTTTTTCTCGGTCTAAAAATAAAATCATGCATAAAATCATGCATTTAAGGGTTAAATATAATAATGAATCAATTCCTCGGAGCGGGAATCGAATCCGCTACCAACGCGAATATCAACGCGCCACCAATATTATATAATTTAAAAAAATGTTAAAAATATATAATCTTAGAAGACATAAAATGACGAAATAAGAACATTCTTAGAAAAATCTCCCGCTTAATCCTAAATTGCTATTTCTTGAAAAATTATAATGGACTCAGAGATGAAATGTTTACTTAAATGTAAATTGTTCTTGTTATAAATTACTTTACGTCTATTTATTCTACTAATGCCTTCGAAAATATCAAATTTAAATATATTTTATAATATGTTAAACTTAAGGCTCAGTTCTAAGTACGGTACAGCTTCTTTCAATAAACACGACAGGAGGGTTCATATCACACTCGGAGAAATGAATTATTTTCATTTGCTAGTAACTAGACAAAACACGGCGTTCAATTCCGCCAATCAAAAAAAAGTTCAATGTTTTGAAAATAGGGCGATAAGTGAGAATTAATAAGTGGAATATCTTGACATTAGTTCCTGTCTGCTTATCCTGCTGATATTGATTTTAAAATAGAAAAATTATACCACCGTTGATTGAGTGACAATTATTGTGGATTCGATTTCTATTCAAAGCAATGTCAAAAATTTGAAAATATTTACTAATTTAGATTTTTTTAGATACAGTTGTGTTATAATAAAAGGAAATGGTATTGGCAATAAAGATTAATGAAGCAACAGTACAAGACAGACGGAAAAGGCTTCAGTTGCAGAGAAAATACTGGAGAAAAGTCATGTAAATAGTATAAGAACTCCCTGGGGATGGATGATGATGTTGATGACAGTGACAATATCAGCATAAGCTGATTTCTTGAAGCGTGATTGCTGATTGCGTGAAGCACTCAAAGCCGCGCTTTGACCAGAACAAGGAAATGAAATTGTTAAATATTTAATTCCCGCAAGTGGGAATGAACCCACAACCTGCGCCATGACGACCATGCAAGATGCCTAAAGATAAAGAAAATAACAATTAAACTAACAAAATAGATCACGATCGTCTTCCCTCAGAGGAAAAGACATTCATCACGTAGACTATAAAACGATTGGTGCGAACGTAAGACCCGACTAATACGTCATTAGCGCCAGTTGGATTACTCGGACCTTTTCCCGAAATGTTTTCTTTAGATTTGTTACGGCTAGGGTTCACGGTGTCGAGAGAATTATCTATTTTATTTAATAGAGTATAATTTTTTTAGTGTTTATTTTTTCACGCTTCACGCTTTGTCCCGCAAATAGAATTTGGTGTTAGGACACTCTGTTCTCCGCTTTCGCCTGAATACGAGACATTGCGTGGTAATTGTCAGAGTTTATGTATCTTGAATGCTAAGATGATTTTTTGTATTTTTGATTTTAAATATTAAGTTGCTTTAAATATTGCCTCTTTACAGGTTTATTGTCTTTATACCCACGAAATTATTTCAAATCCAAATTATTCAAAATTATTTTTTGGATTAGATTAGTCTAAAACCATAATTTATTTAGTTATAGTTTATAGTTTTCGTCGTTATTTACAGATTTTCCTTTTTTTTATGTATAACAGGCAAGGAACCTTTTAATTAGGAGGAAAACGAGTGTTCGGTCCTCACTTTCCGCCCAATTTTCTTAACATTACGTATTGAGAGACCGTAACGAGGGAATAAAAATAATATATTCCCTTGAGTGGTAATCGAACCAACAACTATCTTGTTTTTAAACAGACGCTAATTATGTAGAACATAATAAAAGTTTATTACATTATTATTTATAGCTCAAAACATTTGAAAACCTGACACTTCCAACTCTTGGTGCCAGTAGTCTGTTATCAAAAAAAAGAACCAAGACCACCAACTAATATATAGAATAGAATACCGGTTACTATTCTATTATAAACAAAAGAAGCTAAATCACTTGCTATGACTAGACAAAGGCAATTCCACTTAAATACAGCCCTACGTAACACTCGCGGGACGTTATCGCTCTAACACTTGTCGTGATTTATATCAGCGATCGCCGGATTAGAACCTCCACGCGGTTTACAGCTCCCCGGGGATTCCCACGATAATGGTCTTTCGAGTATTTTCTAATCTGTTTTATTGACTAGTAAGGATAACTAAGGAAAAACAACTAAAAGTAACAATGAGAGATTCTAGTATGGCTTGGTCAAAATTGGATGTGCTGATGATGCACCTAGCAGGGAAAGCAGAGGGAACCTGCGAGATAAGTGTTAAGGCATTCCGTTCCCATGAATACTTCTCTTCCCACTTTCTGTCGAAGACATTGCGTGTTGAGTGGCAGAACTAAACGCTGCGCTTTACCTCTTTACAAGAATCACAAAATAAAAATATTTTATATTTTATCGCCACGTCTAGCCTTGAATTATTTACTTGAAAAGATAAATAATCTATTCTAAAGAGAAATGATACAGTTTAAAGCATATTTGATAAATTTCTGTAAGGAGCTGAACTTAATTCAATGGCGAAGGAAGTGGGCAGACAACGGACTCTCCTTTGTCATTATAACGATTTCACGCTGAAGATATAAAAAACATGAAGAGTCTTAAATCGACCTATATAACTAGTATATGAATAAAGCGATTAACTTCAGGCTATATTCCGGATATAGCAGAGTAGCCAGAGAACATAGTGGTAAGACACTCCGTTCTCTACTTTCCACTTAATTTTTGAGACATTGCCGTAATAACGACGGCACTGTCTGTGGCACAGATGGCAATACTTATCAAATCTAACCGTTAAGTAAAGAATTTATTTATTCTTCTCCTATAAAGGTAGCCAAGCTGCTTAAGAATATTATGAATGCCTACGTTATAAAATATTTTATTTGGTTAGTCTCCCACCCTCGAGTAACGCTGCGGGCGGAACATGTCTTTTATCTTAAGCTTTGCAAATGATATTTTCAAGTTTTATTTTATTACTTGCTTTAGAATTACGAGAAAAAAAAGGTTTATTTAAAAAAAAATATATATATAAAGGGTATTTTTTAAGGTTATTTTTTCTTAAGTATAAAAAAATGAAAACGGGAAAAAATAATGCCTATTAATTTTGTATATTAGACCTTTACATATTTTTCTTGTAACATACATGTTGTTTCATGAATATTTTTTTATAAACCATATAAAAAATTTAAAGGAAATCCCGCAGTGAACAATAATTAATACGTAGCTTAAAGAACGTATGGCTATTAGTGATCAGAGCGAGTCTATGGTTTACAAGACGCGGATCTAATCTCCGTATGTTATTTCTTCAAAAAAGTTTTCTAAAAAAAGTATTATTCTTTGCTAAATGTAGAATAACATTTTAAAAATATTTAAAATATTAATTGAATTTCAAATATTTTTTTTCGTCTGCATTATTAAATTATTAAAAGAAATGAATATTATTATGTCGGTACGATATGGGTTCCTTCAGAAAGCGCGTCTATCTCCACCTCAAAGGCCGGCAACGCACCTGTAGCTCCTCTGGTGCTATACGGGGTCGTGGGCGGCGGTGATCACCACCAGGTGACCCGAACGCTCGTTTGCCTTGCCCTTTTTCCATAAAAAAAAAACTTATAATATTATATGAATAAAATCTCATCTAGTACTTAAGCGTCAAGTATAGAAGTCTATGTTATAATGTCGCCGCCTAGCCTCGTAAATCTGCGCGTGCGCATTGTCCATTCAATGAGCCTAACGTATCCCGCTTTGTTTTCATGATAATATACTATGATTATTAAACATGATTTGTGTTGCACTGAATAGGCTATGTGTGGTATATGTTACTCATTTACGTATAACGATGTACTATAAGTAAAAAATAAAAAGTTGCCATTTTTATTTAATTTTTATATTTTACCTATATATAAACATTCGCATATGGTTAAAACGTACAGTTATCACATTTATATAGACATCTACAGATCTATTATTATGTGTATAATTAAAAAAAATCAGTGACTTATTTAGTTTTCGATTTCCCACCCTTTTTAGAAATTTATAATTTAATTCTAACGTCCTAATAAACAGTATAACAAATAGTACAATATTATACAATCGAAAAGTGCCATAAAATTGCATTAAAATTTTTCATTTTCAAATTTCACATTATTGTAACTAACAAGTGCACTGATATTGGTGATTGATATATATATATATATATATATATATATATATACTATTATTATATATCTACTACTATTACTTCTCATATAAAGTACAAAATTAAACCTACAACATATTATGTTAGTATATTATTCTCTAATTTTAACCACAAAACTCATATATCTTTTATATAAAATATAAGTAAGCTATGACAGGCATTCCATTTATATAAACATACTAGCGCAAGACATAATGGCTTAGTAAATTATAATCATGCGAATAATTACTGTAAGTAACGCAGTTCTCCAAGTACGAGTATGCCTCTTGACCGACTACCGTTAGTTGACATTTAAAGTGGACATAATTTAAATGTATGGAAAAATACGTTTCATTTCAGTATAAGAGTATATAAGTCGTCGTTAGTTAGTTAGTAGTATATAAGTTAAGCCTGTGATATATTTTGGCTTCCACGATTTAGGTATATGGATACATATTTTTTGTAGATTCATACTGTTTCTCGTAAACAGCAGGGTTGAGATATAGTGGGAATTGAAATATTATATGTATATAATAGATATTTTAAATTTCTCCTAGTAGCAAGGCAAAGAGTTCCGCCACTCAATACGCATCGCCTGAAGAATTAGAAAAGGGTATTACGTCCTATTGGATCTCAGAATCACAATTTATAGATGGATAGACTCCCACAACCTTCAAGACATTTTTAATGTCATGAAAACCACTTCATGACGTTAAAATAAAATATGACAGATGATTTGGATATGGTCTAAATAAAAATGGCAATTTTAAGTGAACTAATTAGAGTTTTTTACATTATCGAAAGTATTATAGTTTATACTCGTATATCTTTGCACTCACAACTAATTCAGTAAGTTTTTAATAATTACAATTACTCGTAATTTAAAAAATTAAAAGAAACTTTATTGTATAAATTGTTATTAGATTCATCTTTAAGTATTTTGACAGAAATAATGACAAAAATGTGCAATTTTTGACTAAAAACCTAACAAAAATCAAATAATATGAGAATAAAAACATTTTGATTATAATTTCGACATCACACTCAATTTCAAGCAATGGTTGGACTCTAACCCCTATTTTTTGACGCAACCCTCAAAAAGGCCGAAAGAATAGCTGCCAATATCCTTAGGCCTGTAAACATGAAGTTTGTATTCGGTCCCCAATATCGAGGCAATAAAGTCCAAATCTAACTTTTCTTATTTGGTTAAAACCTACGCCGAATGTTTTGCGTTTGAATGAGATTTTCGTATGGACAATTTATAACTATAAGTAAATATATAGTATACAAGAATCAGTTTCTTAGTTTTACTTGCAAAATTATTTTGGCTTCTTATTTAGTTTTACATATCTCTCGCATATTTTTCCCATTTTCAGCTCAATTAGTTTATTTTGTGGCGGAACTTAACGTCGCGTTTTGTCTTCACGGAACGGAGAGATAAAAAAAAAATTGATTTTAATTCCGTCACTCAACACGTAATTTCTTAATAATTCGGAAAAGTGTACAACAGAGTAAAAGGACTAGATTCTATCAACCAACCCTGATATATGCAGAAAACGGAGTGAATCTGAAGAACTATAAAAAATGAATAAGAGTTTGAATCCAGACATTAATATTTTAAAATATATATTTAAACCTGCGGCTTCTAGATAAAGAGTACAAACCTCTTTTTCAATAGAAGAAAAGAAAATAAAAAATAAATATACCTACAATATCTTAGAAACAGTTTCTTTCCTATCCATATCGTAACAGTCAGAAATAATAAAAAAAACAATATATCCTTGCAGTCATCGGACCGTTCAGGCCGGGGTCGTCACATTCGAAATAACAAGGTGCACTTTTATACCCCTCTACCGGCTTAAGGGTGGATTTTCTTTTGAATTATATGGAAAATAAGTTGATATGTGTGTATCTGAATACATTTTATGTATTGTATAGCTTCGCCTTAAGGCGTAGTATAAATCAGATTTTTCTTTGTATATTTTAGAGGAGTGTATTATTTTTAAGTATATTCAAATAAAGTCGAACTTTTAATAAAATTTGAATATCTAGGGAGGCCAGTCGCGCAGGAGTACTAGTGTGTGTAAACGCGACTAGTTGAAGATTCGGTCCTCGCTCTGGGAAATGAAATATTTATATAAATTTATATTTTCGCTTTGGTGTCAAAGCAAAGCGCGGCGTTGAGTTCTGCTACTCAACATACAATGCCATCAGAAATTGGCGTAAAATGGGGAACGGAGTATTTCCATACTAGGATTCCTCTGCCTACACCGCTACACGAGAAAAATTGTGAATTTGCTTTGTTTTTAAATATTTTAACATCTATTAAACTGTACTAAGGACTAATAAACAGAAAAAACTAAAAAAACCAATTCCAAATCACAGCTCCACTAATATTTCTTATAGCATCATTCCAAAACATTACCTTCCGAAGCGAGTCTAAAGCTCAACAGACTGTGTTAATAAGAAGAGCCGGGCCCCAGTAATTGCGGGTGAAATGTGAAATCTGCTAAAACATTTGGTCGTCGGGACCGTTCCTCTAAGTCTTTAACGTTCCATACAAATATAAACATAGTTCATATTTATTTGATAAAGTTGCGGGCGGTGATTTCTGCGTGGAGGTATGCACGGTTTTTTGGGGTGGATGGGCTATCACGGGTGGATATTTTATTTTGGATAACTTATCTGCATTAATACTATAAAGATTTTGAATGAAGAGTTTGTTTGGTTGATTGTGCTTATCTATATATATAAAAGGACTTGTCCTCACTGACTGAGGTAAGACGCACGCACAGCCGTAACCGATCATGGTAGAAACGTGAAATTTGGACAGATGTTTCCTTTCGTAATCTGGATATCCACTAAGAAGGGATTTTGAAAAATTTTAACTCTAAAGGGGTAAAATAGGGGTTAAAAGTTTGTATGGAAAAAAGTTTAAATCGGCACCGATTTTTATAAAATTTGAAATTTACATTTTTAAAAGTATTTAATTGAACACGTGTTTCATCGTTTTCTAGAATTCTCCCCCTAAGGGTGCAAATAAGGGGTTGAAAGTTTGTATAGAATTTTTTTTAAATCGGCACCAATTTTTATAAAATTTGAAATTCAGACTCTTAAAATTATTTAATTGAACATATGTTTCATGGTTTTCTAGAATTCTTCCCCTAATGGTGCAAATAAGGGGTTGAAAGTTTGTATGGAAAAATCTTTAAAACGCCACCGATTTTTATAAAATTTGAAATTTAGACTCTTAAAAATATTTCATTGAACACATGTTTCTTGTTTTATTAGAATTCACCCCTAAATAAGCTAGCGAAGCTGCGAGCGTCCGCTAGTCTCATATACAGGAAGAGTGGGTTTGAATCATTTCCCTAAAACTGGAATCAAACCCACCAAAGTCCTCTTAACTCATTTCAAGAAGTACTTGTATATTAAAATATTTTTCTGTTGAATAGTTTATTTATAGCGTAAGGTGTACTTATAATATTACCTACATAAGTTTCATCGTTTCGATGTGCAATTGCATTTTAAGTCCTAATATGAGTAGCTACATATACAATTATTAATTATCAGTTATAAAAATAAAATGAAATCATATAAATAAAAAAATAAAAAAGCTGAAACAAAGAAGCTATATTAAGGTAAAATGTAACAAAGAAATTAAAACAGTAAAAGGAATTTGGCTATTTCCATTTGATTTACATGAACGAAACCTAATAAAAGGTAGTTTTAAGTAAAATTGTATCAAAACTATATATAAAATAAGTTCTGAGGTAACTAACGACACGTGAAATAATAAGGAAAGCTCTTACAACCGCAGTCGTTAGGTGAACCTTTGACCCCACCTGTAATTTCCGTCTATATTATCATTGCTTTGACAAAATGTGGGTTTTTTATACTAGTTAATACCCATAACATCGCCTTTGTTAAGGAAAATAAATTGGAGACAACGAATCTGTATGTTATAATTAATAAAATCTATGTAATAAAATGTCTTATTACTTTGAAAAATATATATTATTCCAATAAGAAACAAGCCTTAATAAGTAATTAATAATAACATATCGCCCTCATCCACACGTGTCGCTTGATTGATCTCCGCTAATGCGCTAAGCCTATAATACATTGTTAATGTCACTATGTTACGACCTAATTATTTTTTAATTACTTAACTTAGGGAGCATTTGATTAAACGCGACGGTCGTGGGTTCGATTCTTGAGTTTAGCCACTTCACATAATGTTTTGAAAATTGGGCGGAAGTTGAGGAAAAGAAACGTTAAAAATAGGTTCCCTCTGGCTAACCTGCTATGAGTAGGATACAGTGAAGTTAATAAAATAATAATTTTGTTGCCACGATACTTGCTGTCCGTTGTATTGTTTACTTTTTTGTGATAATTCAAATGATAATTGTTAATTAGTATTTTCATTTCCTTACTCTCCAATGAGACAAAACGCGGTTTTGAGTTTTGGAAGGTTGGGAACGAAAGTGTCTCAACACAAGGGCAAAAAAAAACTTATAAAAATGAACTATGAAATATACTGAATCAATAAATATGTCATATCACATCTTATGTGCACTATAGCGGCGCTAAGTACTTAATGTTAAAAAACAGCTTCACGTTTTTTTCCAGATCCGTAGTGTAAGACACTCCGTTCTCCATTTCTCTCGTTCTCCGGCAAGAAATTCTACGTTCGTGAGGTTAGTACCCACAATCGTCGCGTTCACAGACAACGGAGGTTAATATTTAAAGTTATCCTAATTATCCTTATAAATCTCCGTCTGCATTATAGCTGTAAACATACGCGATAAAATACTAAGGGCACTCCAGGCGCCATTGTTCCCGGTCTTTTGTCAAACGGCCAGTATACACTGACCCCTCTTAACTATAACCCTTTTTAAAACATTTATTCAAGACTACGTCGGGTTTGTGACGTCACTTCTGTTCTAGAATTCAAGAATAGCTGTCTGAAACGAAATGCGTAATATTTGCATAATAGACACAGCTTCGCTTTTGCTGCAGGGGAGTGAGAAAGAACTAAAATTAAAGAAATTGTTTTCCCCACTTTCCACGCAATTTTTCAGACATTGTGCAAAATTTTACCTATGTCTGACAGTCTGTGCCGACACCAGAGCGAACATCAAACCAAGAACTATCGCCTTTATAATCAAACGTTAGTCCACTGTGTCACGAGGGCCTCAACTATTGTTTTATATACGATGTAATTTTAGAGCAGATTATTACATTACATAAAACTCGATATAACATAGGTTTAAGTTAAGCAATTATTAAAATATGAACATCCGGGGAAACTGCACTTGACAGCGACCGAATCACGTAGAATTGTTTGTGTATTAAATAACAAAGGTTAAAAGCTGAAACTAAATTGTAACTTTAAAGTTGTTACCAGGCACGGTCTGATGGTCTTTTTTTAGCCTCAGGCTGTATCCCACATAGCAGGGAAGTAAGAAGAAGTGGACACCTAATGTTTAGACACTATGTTCCAGCTTTGTCTTATTCCCAACAGTGGGATTCTAATCTACAACCGTCTCGTCACCAGTTTTTATTACAAATACGTTTATACTATCTAAAATCTAAGCTCACCTTATAATTCATGCACATAGATAGTTAAGGGACAGAGGTCTCGTTCCCTGGTCAGTGCGCTCGAGCCTCTACAGCGCAAGAGGTGTAGGGCTTTCTAGAATTTTCGAGATGTTTCCAATAAATGGTCGTTTCTTTAATACATTTTCATATGAAATGTTATTATTTGGCTTAACTGTTGCGGTTGTAATTTGTTTTGAGAATTTTGTACATTTGAATAAAATCCACTTTAATTAGTGGTTTTATTTTAACTTTGTATTTATATAGAGTGAGGTAATTTAAAATATTTTGTTCTTTCTGTTTCTCATATTATATACTTTTACTTCATGAAGTCTCTGTTATTATAATAATCAGAAAATAAAAAGAAGAAAACCTTAGCTTAAATGTATATTTACAAAATATTGAAGAAGAATCAATAAACCAAAAAATAATCGTATAAGTAAAGGTTGTCTGTTGGTTCGATTTAAACTTGGAGGCATAATTTTCCTTTTCCCTCTCGTTAACAAGACAATGTGCGCCATTATTTGTATCTAAAATTAGGCAGTGCGTGGTTCATTTAATCTTGAAATAAAAAAAAATAAAAAGCTAACAAATTAGATTAACAAGTATGTATGTAATTATACAAGTGAGTACCATTAATACATTCGGTGCTATGATCACTGTATCGCGTGCTTCCGGTCGTAAATACTAGTGATATATAAATATTAAAGAGACCCACAAACTGTTATGAATTAGTATAATTTTGTTAAGTAGTGTCGTGTTTGTTTATGTTATTAGTGGGCAGTGGAAAACGTATAAAAAAAACTAGCAACCGGGCGGGTTCGCCCACATGAACTACTCGATATTTTTCACTCCACTCTGATAGAGCGAAGAGCAGCGTTGTGTTCTGCTACTCAACACGCACTATCACGAATTTGGGCGATTAGTAGAGAAGAGAATATCTTTTTGGGGGCTCTAGTTAGGACCTTTATATATTTGGTATAAGGTGTAATGCAAAAAAACCTTTTAACTTCGTTTATAATCCTTTAAAGATTACCTAAACCGCCATGGTTGTACCATCGCGTGCTGTCTGATATGTCCCAATTATATACCCAAATGACCTATAAATCATTTGAAGAATAGTTAAATTGTATGTAGAATTCCTTTATTTTCACTATAATCGCAATAAGTACGTGTTATAAATTAAATTTACATTCCACATATAGGTTCAATGTGGAACAACATTTTTTTCACAACAACACCGCTATATGCGTGTAACACCTTCGCGCTGTATCACGCATACAGCGGTGTAGATAGAGACATTACGTATTGAGCCTAGAAGCGTGAGGAAAGTAAAATAATTCACAATTATCACTTTTAAAGTCAGACACTGTCAGAATGTCATAATAACCTCTCAGTACCAAACCAATAAAGAACTCCTACAGTAGGTAGAGGGGACCTGATAACCTCGTGTTAGTTAGTTTAGAACTGCCTCAGACTCCACTCTAATTGAGACACTTCCGTTCCTCACTTTCCTCCGAAAATCCAAAAAATTGGGTATTGATCTGGTTACCAGATGCTCGTTCCTCTTTTTCGTTTACAGTCCCACAATAAGCCCCTGCGCTATAAAAAGAAAAACTAAAATTTCACCAAGGAACTCTTAACTACTATAGTTTTTTTATCGTTTAATAGAGAGCGCTTGACTACACATCACTTGTAAGGAAACGTTGACGCAGCCCGAGATGGAGGATACTTGCGTAGATCGCCCCTCCAGTAGGAACGACCGTATTACAGGTACTTTAGCTATTATTATGAGTTTAAATCTTGGACAAGTAGTTTAAGTTTAAGATAGAAGAGACCGTTATGGCGCGGTGGAAGTTATCTCTGCCAATTCTGCTATATGTGGGGCAAAGTGCGTCGAAACGGTTCAGTTTTAACTTCACACTTTTCCCAGTTTAGCGGGGAAGTCAGGATGCCTGGTTTCTAGTAAATTTTAAAAAAAATATTTTTAGAAAATGTATAAAATTTTTAACGTCCATTTAATACCGCGCTCTAAAACCATAAAATTTTAATCAAAATTCTTTCCTAAATGTAAAAATCCAAAAAACAAACTTTTTTATTCGAAACAAAACAAAAAAAAACTTATTTCTAATGTGGAATATACCTTAAAAAAATATGTAAAATATACAATGTTAGAATTCAACGCTGTGTTTATCAGAGTAGGTTCATGAAAATACTTTTAAATACAACCAATCCCGCAAACCCGTGTTTACAGTCAGACACTCTACCACTGCGCCGCCATAGCTTTGGTTTTCAGAAATATGTAATATTATGTAGAACGTAATAACGTGATATAGCTTCCAGCTTATTAAAGTGGTCACGTGACAGTAATGCTGTTATAAAAGACACGCGCTGCTCCAAAAATGAAGGAAAACTAATATGTCCGCCGCTGTGTGAAATGCTTGTATGTTTTAATACTTGTATGAGCAAGTTTCATATCATGGTACACTCGGTACCACATGAATATTTTGATATAATTGGACTGCTTCTGACTGAAAGTAGCAGTAGTCATAGATTCGAAACCCGCACGGGGGAAATTTCATATTTTGAATATAAGACGGTTTTCATTTAGTGTTATTATCTACACAAAATACATAATAAAATAGAACTTTATCGTCTAGTCGTAGTAGTTATAATATACCTATTGGATTAGTGTTGCCACAAACATAAGACATATTTCGACATTAATATAACTACAAAAACCACAAAGACAAACTATTAACATATTTCAAAATATCTTTATTCAACAGTCCAGTAAGAGATCTTTATTTCATCCAATTTTCTACGTACAATATTGAAAAAATACATCACATTATAGTAAAAATAAATTAAACGTCAAGCATATTATATCCCACGCCTCGGGGGAAAATGGCGGGAAATTATTTTATACAAGCTGTATTCCGTAACCATAGATACAAAAAGGTCGAAAGGCCCCGAGCAGATGCGCTGAAAGTTGGAAAGTCTGGACACAGACAGTGGACTGTGCCCGAGGGTAAAAGACAAAGGGGATACGTTTTACAGCCAAATGGTAAAATGTTTTATTTTTCTATTTAATAATATAATATTAATTTTATAAATCATATTTTTATGATTGACTTCGTTTCAATGATAATGTATCTTTGTAAAGTTTATGATACAACTTACTAATATTATTGTATACTTTTTCTTGTGTATAGCCACTTTTTTACATAAAAAGCAGTTTTACCTCTTTCCCGCATAGCAGGTTAGGCAAAGGGAACCTAATGCTAAGAGACTCCATTCCCCACTTTCAGCCTAATTTTCGACGGGACTCAACGCCGCGCTTATTTATTACCAGAACGACGAAATAAAAATAATTAGTTTCCTCCAGTGGAAAATAAATGAAAATCGTAAGCACTACACTTAAGATTTTTTTACATATTAACATTACATCCTTTGATAGGAAACGTAATATCACTCCTTTCTCTATTTTTTATCTACCGAAGCATACTAGCTCTGCTTTTGTTCTACTAAAAATAAACAAAGGTGAAATCACCTGTCTCCATACAAATCGATATGTTATATTACTGACCGTTGTTCCCCAGAGAGAAAACTTTTACAAGACTTCAATTTTCCTTTTTATGTAAATTTATAAAAAGGGATCTTTATGTTATGAATATTAAATGTTAAATAGCAAATATATTATGTATTGTATATGAATAAGATTTTGTCAATTTACTACTTAATTTATATTTTAATTTTACTGAAAATATAGAATAGTGCGACTTTATTTTTTTAGCTTCACGCTGTATCCCGTATAGAGGGAGAGAGAAGACATGACAACCTACCACTACCGTTCCTCATTTTCCACCGTGTTCCTCACCGTCTAATTTTCGAGACTATGCGTGCTGAGTGGCAGCATTCAATTCCACTCTTTATCTTGTTACCAGAAAATAATTTATTAACCCGAGTGGGAATCGAATACATTACCGTCGCGTTTATAGTCATACATTATGACACAACCGCCACCTTCATTAATAACCACAGACAATAAAAAAACTTAAGATTTCTTTTTCCATTTTCATTAAACATGGTGTTCAATTTAAATCGACACCCGCGAAATTGGCGCGCGTGCCGCGAATACGCACTGTGCTGCGTTTGGAAACGTTTTACATAAGAATCCAAATTCACAAGCCACTGACTCGGATAATAGTTAGGATAATGTGAGTAGGGAAACCAATTATTATGTTTATTTTTAGTATATCTTTTTATTTTGTTGATAATAATTAAGGTTCCGTACACCAGGTGTAAAACGGGACCCTATTACTAAGACTCCACTGTCTTTATGTTCGTCTGTCACCAGGCTGTATCTCATGAACCGTGATAGTTTGTTAATTGAAATTTTCACAGATAATGTGCTTCTATTGCTATAACAAGAAATACAAAAAAAATGAAACCGTTTAAAAAATAGAATGTAACAAACATTTAAGGAGGCTCCCATTAAGCAAACGTGATTTTTTTTGCTCGCATTTGATTGATATTAATAACAACACTTATTAACTTTAAAATGCAGTTATGAAATTAGATTAAATATATTTAATCATTTTATCGATTTATTATTGTAAATGAAAATCGAACCTAACCTAAGGTTTCGCCAGTTATATTCATGTTAGAACATGAACGCCTGTTCGGGAAACTACCCTAAGCGTACTAGACATTTTTGGAAATTCTCTGACTTTCAAGACCATATTAACTCTTACCTCATTCGAGAACAAAATCTACGTATTAATTAAATACGTACATAATTTACCCCAACAATTGGTAACCCTACGTAGAGTGAATATGCAGGATCACTGTACACTTGATTTCAACGCCTTTGCGAAGAGAACGAGCGGAAAATCGAATTACTCTCCTCAATGGGAATTGGAGCAATATGTCAAAAGGTTCTGAGCGTTCCTCACTCGGCACTTATACCTTGTGCTTGTCATTGACTACTTTCAAACACTTTGGAATATTGGATTTTATGGATTATTTTTTCTTTTAAAAAAAGCTCTCGTTTGTCAATATTTTGGAAAATATGTTTACAGAAATTTTATTTCATATTTAAAAGTTAAGTTAAGTAAGAAATATTTAATCTGCTTTTGGGTCCCCTTAAGACTTCACTCTGGTCGCAATACCAGGCACTGCTCTGAGCTACTTACCCTGCATTGTCATGGGCACTGTAACTCCATAGAATTTTAAGTAGTTTCTTCTCATATTATGAGTCTGACTATAACTAAAATAGTTTGTTTTCTAATATATTCCCTTTTTTTGGGAAATAAATCGATAATTTTTCATGTGCACAAATAAAACTCATTACACATATATTGTCTATCTTAATAAAAATTAGGACATTAATATTTTCTCTAAGTCTAGTCGGAAAAACTTGTATTCCAACCAGCACCTACATTCTTAGATGTCTTTATTTTCAAAGTGATTCTTAAAAGGATATTTCAAGGTGAACAAGCGATAAAAATCTATAGACTATTTATCTTCGCCGAATACATTTTAAAAAGTTTAGCAACAGATAAGTGTAAACAAGATTAATTTATATATGGCAGAATAAACTTAAATCCTTGCCTATTTCCGGTTCCTCGCGTTGGAAACGAAGACGAAGACGAATCAAAAGGATTTATCCTTTTCGATAGCAATGAATTTCGCAATTTACTTGTGGCCATGGCTTTATAATTTTATTGTTTGTAGGTGATTTATTTTGTATATTTTCAGGAATAAATTTTAAAACATTTGGATTCAAAAAGAAAAAAGTACAGTATACTCGGTCGGTTGCTATACTTTAACTAGTACAATCATATATTTTTATTTTCAATTAATAATTATTATTTAAGAGATGTAAAATTTTAAAAATTACTCTTTTTTTTGGTTTGTATAATTTGTGATAATATTTATTTATTTCCTTGTTCGAAAGACATCGCTTATCTGATGGCCTTATAAGCTCAGTCTAAGTCAGTATCCGCTCTCACCGCGGAAATTCATCTGCAATCTTGCTCTATACTCAACTAATGTAAAAATCGTATAAAAAAATGTAATGTTAGTTTCATTTTGACAACAAATTCAAATTATAAAATTTCAAAAGTTAAAATTATAAAATTTTCTTATTAATTACATTTTTAACATTATTTTCTGTAGTTATTTCTTTAATGATAAATGAAACTACTGGACTTTGGAAGTTAAAATTTGGTATGTACAGATAATTAACTAAGAGATTATTTGAAGTTTCTATGGAAACTGGAAAAGACAAAATTTTCTAAAAATCAACGCAAACAAAATTGTAGTCGACAACTAGTATGTTCATAAAACATATACGAATCTTCTCGTAAACAAATACAAGTAAAATCTGAAAGCCAGACACATAAATCTTCTACGACAAACTATTACCATGGGCGTAAGAGTAGNAGTACAATCATATATTTTTATTTTCAATTAATAATTATTATTTAAGAGATGTAAAATTTTAAAAATTACTCTTTTTTTTGGTTTGTATAATTTGTGATAATATTTATTTATTTCCTTGTTCGAAAGACATCGCTTATCTGATGGCCTTATAAGCTCAGTCTAAGTCAGTATCCGCTCTCACCGCGGAAATTCATCTGCAATCTTGCTCTATACTCAACTAATGTAAAAATCGTATAAAAAAATGTAATGTTAGTTTCATTTTGACAACAAATTCAAATTATAAAATTTCAAAAGTTAAAATTGTAAAATTTTCTTAATAATTACATTTTTAGCATTATTTTCTGTAGTCAATTTCTTTAATAAGAGAAGATATAGACAGATGAAACTACTGGACTTTGGAAGTGAAAATTTGGTATGTACAGATAATTAACTAAGAGATTATTCGAATTTTCTATCGAAACGGGAAAAGACGAAATTTTCTAAAAATCCACGCAAACAAAATTGTGGTCGACAACTAGTATGTTCATAAAACATATACGAATCTTCTCGTAAACAAATAGGTACAAGTAAAATCTGAAAGCCAGACACATAAATCTTCTACGACAAACTATTACCATGGGCGTAAGAGTCCCCTACTCCTCCGGATAATCCGTACCCATCGCAGAATTTTAACAAAAATTTAAATTTATTAAATGCTTTTTATAAAATGTTACTTTAAAGATGTGTTTCTCACCGACTTCTTGTAAAATCTGGTGATAGCTTTCTGTAGGATTCACATCTGTAACTTTAATGTTACTCGGTGATTCTAAGCAGCCTAATTTGATAAAGATATCAATCATTCTTATCGATTGATCAAGAGATTTTGATGTTTATTTTTCATGTCTTCCAAAGTATTTTTCCACCGACTCTCTACAATCACAAGTAAAATTTGAAAACTAGACACATAAATCTCCTACGAACTATTAGCTGGGACTATCTCTCGACAGCAAATTAAATTCGTTAGCTTTCACATCACGTAGTCCCGTTGAGAATAGAGAATACCTTTACCCTGGCTAATAGTTGGAGCAATTTGGACGCATTGTTCAGGCGAAATGTGGCGGAATATGAAGATGTTTTGAGGTAACATAGTATAAAATATATTTATAGAAACTTTTTGTTAAGTTGCCATTTTATATAGCGTAAATTTCGGTATTATCTATGAAGTTTTTAAATGTCAAGGGTTCTACCTGCTGGATAACTAAAAATTACAGCAAACAAGTAGTATTATTCGAATTGTAATATATACTTAATATTTAAAGATATCTATAAAACCAATAGAACAATAGCAGGCAGAGACAACTTAGCGTCGAGACACTCCGTTCTTCAATTTTTTGTTGAGTTTCGCTACTGAACACGCAATGCTTCCAGAATTCGGCGGAAAGTGGCGAGGAGAATGTCTTAAAACTGGACTCCCTCTGCCCATCTTTCTGCATGCAGAAATACAGCATGAAGCTGTAAAAAATATTCTTTATAGAAGATTTACCTGAATTCAAAAACTGTTTTATACAACACAATGCTACAGTAATTGCACGACAGCGGCTATCCAATTACGTAATCACTTAAAAATCCCAACCATTTAACGGGCAGACACAAAACGAAACGCAGGTGTCGATTTCATTAGGAAAGTGTATTCGCCAATTAGTTGAGTTTTCTTCAGCTTGCCAGACAAATAGCGATGGTAATTACGTTTAAAGCAAGCTAGAGGCAGAGGCTTTAATACTAGGCACATGTAAGGTCAATATGGTGGTATAAGGTTGTCAGTCGAAAGTTTATAATATTTATTTTCAGGTAGAAAAAATAGGTAGTTATATTATTTTGTATATCTTCAGCGTAGGTAGAGAGAACCTAGTGTTAACACTACTCTCCGTGCCCAAACACCGCGACCGTCACGTTTAAAGACAAACGTTATGCTGCTGCGCTATGATCAACCATGGACCATAGCACAGCTTGTATTTTTTTTTATTGTATCTAATAAAATATTTAATTGTGACAAGAACAAGAATCCTTATAACTATAAAAAGAAATACCCTAATATTATAGTGAATTTAACACTAAACTAAAGAAGTCCTAAGAAAATCTCCACGCAATCACCATTACAGCCCACCATTTGCAGTAACAAAACTTTGAATATAAAAAGGCCGATACAAATAAAACCGAAACAGATCGAAATTCTACAAAACAGTTTTTATTTAACATTCAAAATGCGTTTCCAAATGTCTTCCAATCAAAGTTTCCACGTAAAATAACCTAAAAGTCAACAAATAGAAGCTCAACGTCACGTAAAGGACCCGACACTCGTCTGAATGGATTACACCAATTTTTTTCATGTCTACCAAATGTAATTCGCTTTATTCATATGCAAAAACTTTTTCAATGGAGCGACGGGGGCGGTGTCTATGTATGTAAGTAAGACTCCTTGATGCGTGGTTGGAAAATCGGATTCACTTGTTTAAGTTTTGTATACCTATATGTAGACAGGCCGTGTTTGTAAAATATCGTATCTTTTAGCTCGATGGCTCTTCCCTTAACATTGAGATTGATCTTAACAAGAGTAGATTTTATTTAATAATTGCCTGAAAGAACGAAAAAATCTAATTAAAGTACTATATAATTAAGAGATCAAATCATTTCAAATTATTATATTATTATTATTATTTCATTTTTCCTTTATATTAAGCAAAAACCCAAACAATAATTAAAAAGTTAAGATTAAAACAACAATTTNAGAATTTAACACTAAACTAAAGAAGTCCTAAGAAAATCTCCACGCAATCACCATTACAGCCCACCATTTGCAGTAACAAAACTTTGAATATAAAAAGGCCGATACAAATAAAACCGAAACAGATCGAAATTCTACAAAACAGTTTTTATTTAACATTCAAAATGCGTTTCCAAATGTCTTCCAATCAAAGTTTCCACGTAAAATAACCTAAAAGTCAACAAATAGAAGCTCAACGTCACGTAAAGGACCCGACACTCGTCTGAATGGATTACACCAATTTTTTTCATGTCTACCAAATGTAATTCGCTTTATTCATATGCAAAAACTTTTTCAATGGAGCGACGGGGGCGGTGTCTATGTATGTAAGTAAGACTCCTTGATGCCTGGTTGGAAAATCGGATTCACTTGTTTAAGTTTTGTATACCTATATGTAGACAGGCCATGTCTGTAAAATATCGTATCTTTTAGCTCGATGGCTCTTCCCTTAACATTGAGATTGATCTTAACAAGAGTATATTTTATTTAATAATTGCCTGAAAGAACGAAAAAATCTAATTAAATTAGTATATAATTAAGAGATCAAATCATTTCAAATTATTATATTATTATTATTATTTTATTTTTCCTTTATATTAAGATAAAACCCAAACAATAATTAAAAAGTTAAGATTAAAAGAACAATTTTAAAATTTCATTTGTTCAATCAAATTATGTACACATTTTCAATATGCAAATTTCAAAAAGTATTTATCCACCCACGTCCTAAACTTTGATAGATAATCTGTGCGAAATTAAAAAATAATCAATTCAAATTCTTACCGGTCGCACTTGGGGTGAGGTCGATCGAAAACTTGGCCCATAACATGCAAATGGGGAAAGTTTCGCCTAATTGCTTGCAACACTGACGTCTCGTAACTTCTAGTTAATTAAATCTCTTTAAGGTATAATATCGATTATATTTCTAGATTCTTTCATCGTTTAAGACTTATATTATAGATAGTATATTTTGTCATGTTTTTATTGTTTGTGTCTGTAAATTTTATTTGGAAACTTAATTGGATTGTGTGTCATCTTTTAAATTTGTAATGTTTGTGTATTTTGTATTCTGTTTGTTTACCTAATAAAAATAAATAAATAAATAGACTTCTTGAGTTGCTTGGATTGATTAAGGAATGCTGTCGGCTAACTGAACTTACTACCAAAAAAATTTAATGATACATATCACTTATTGCAATTACGTAGAACCTCTATCCAAATACGTTAGAAACATATAGACGATGTGTGTTTTAATTGTGTTTTTTTAAGAACGTTAACAGCTTCCGCTTCTCTCGATCAATATTGTTTAGGAAAACTTGAATCCTAAAACTCCTACAATTAACTTCGGAATGAAATCTCTTTCAATGACCGATTGCGTTATTTTTAATAAGGCGAAGTTTAGTCTTTATAAAATAAGAACGATCTACTGTGATGTTTATCCAACATCTTATTGTTTTAAATATGATGGAAGTGTGTTCCGTAGAAACTTTATATTGACAAAATATATTATTAATAAAAAATAATAAATAGTGACGTATCACTAAGTTACTCACAAAATCCAGGAGAGATGTTGAAGTGTGATTTGTCACTGTCGCAAGTGGACGTTCGGTAGTAAAGCGAGAAATAATTTAAATAACAAATCTCTCGAAAAGTTAGCTTTATGTTTATTCGACGATTCAAAAGTGTTTCAAACAAAAAGTCTATTTAAATAAAGAATATTTTCCTTGCATTTCTCAGTATTATTTGAAATATAAAATATAATCATAAGTCCAAAATATTTTTACTTGCTTCATATCTAAATACAAAAACTGCCGCCAAAATTGACAAAGTAACACAGATTGCTTAAATTGTTCCGTTGTGAACAGCGTGTAAAAGAAAAAGATGTATTTTTGGATAATACGTAGCTTAGTTAATGTACAAGAATTTCTGTACATCACTTTAGTTTTACAAAAATGTATTTATTGGCAAAACCTATTACTATTATTGTTTCTATTATAATAAAACATTTTTGTTTATTATTGATTTTTAACCTGTGCAACGGAACGCAATTTATGTAAGCGTTCAGAAATGAGGCCTACTTCTTTTGAAATACTAATTATAATACGCCTTTAAATAACTTTAATAGATCGTAGCTTAAAATAAATTTAATAAAATATTATTATTCATAAATTTGGTGTAAAAAGAAAATCTATAAAAATAAAAATTATGACGTCAATGATGCAGCAGACTCTGCGTACGTGTGACGCAGTTTTTAAACAGTGAATGTCACTCGTCAAAATCACTATTTGCGTGTGTCTATCTCAAACTTAACTAAGTTTATTGTATTTTAAATAAAAAAATACATATTTTTGTGGCGACCAGTGATGGCTGGGAAACTGAACAAGTTCGAAACACCCAGTTCGGCTAGCTCGGATAGGTAAATCGTGTGTGCTAACCTTAATTATTGTTTGTTTGCACAGCTGTCTCGTGTCAACAAATTTTTTGCTTGAAAAGGCTAGTTTTAAGCGCAGTCACGGGAGCTGTTACGCTATCATTTCACGTGCTATGATTTAGTGATGTAAAACAACATTGCCGTGCGTGCTTTAATTCAGCTCTGCTGACTAGAGTCATAACCTCTGCATATACACATTGCGGTTTATTTTTAGACTTTCATGTAGTACATTGGCATCTTATTTTACGTTATACGATCGCACCGTAAAAAAGACACGTGCTCGGATCCGGTTATCGTCTAAGTTATTCTAATATACATGAAAAAGAAATTGGAAATATGGATGAAACTTCTATAATCTTCGCCCATGCGTAAGGCATTTGTATAATTATATCTTACATTGTGGTCGTGATTGTAAAGGTTTTTTATATTGGTTTATATATTGATTTTATTGCATGTAAGTATGTTTTGTTGATCACAATTAAATATTTTAAATGACACATAACCTTTAAATAGAAAAAGTCATTTATTGCCATTGAAAAACTTGTAAACAAATGATATAAACACAAACATGCATATGTATGTATGAGATAAGATAATATATTATCAGCACTTAGGCCTATCTACACACTTGCGGCAAAAAGATAATATTATAAATAAAATACATTTGTTGATATTGCAGTGAAATTAAGTCAAAAATGTTTTATCCCTAATTTTTATATTTTATTGTTGTATTGCATATAAAGTAATTTTCCAACTACCTAAGACATCAAGTAATATTTGTATTATATATTATTATTATCCATCAAATTAGGCTGCAATAGTACAGTGGAACAACTCTGAGTCAATACATTTCAATCCCCAATCATTTTAATTTACTTTCGCTGCTCTGGTAAAAAAATTGCTGTGTTGGGTTCTGCTACATAATATTTACTGACCAAAAAAATTATGTACAGTATGGAATAGTGAGTCCTAACACTACCCTAAACAGAAAAAAAATATGCTACAATAATAGTTCAAATATCATAATTTAAACAGTAATTTAACAATTGAAGCTTGGCTTGGAGAATAACTATTATAATATATGTATAAAAAAAATTAAACAATGCCCTTGACACAATTTAATACAAGTCTAAAAATTAAACAATTATTAAGAACCTTGTCTCTAGTATACAGTAATGCTGACCTTAATTTTGTTTTATGACTCATTTTGCTGTCTGTCTGTATCATTATTATTTTTAAATACTCTTTTGCTATCACAGATAAATAATCACATGTTAATTAGAAATGCTCAAAAATAGGACATATCAAATAATTTGATTTATTATGTTTTTTTTTTGTCTACACTTGCTTATGATATTATTTTCGTTTTGAGTGTTTAGTGTCCAAACAATACAATGCTTACCAGACTAAGGAAATGAAATTAATTGGAAGTGGAAAAACAATATCAACCATATAACCCTCAGTTTAAAAGTCAGCTGCTGTGCTACATAATGACCTCTTATATTGATTATTATAAATTTCCCAAGAAAACATTACTTACAACATTTCAAAGGTTGCATATAAAGAAAGCTATTTTAAGAAACAGTGTGGGAGGTCAGCTTTGTTTTGTTCTTATTAATAAATTAATGAGATATTACTATTATTATTATCCTTATAGTGCATGGTTTTTCCCATATAGCAGTACCCTAACTTCCTTGTAATACAATATTTTTTCCAAGAATTAAACAAAAATATTTTTAACTAGCATAGATTACCTACCTGTCTGTGGTTTTGACCCTGTGATGGAAATAGCTATGAATTGGTATGCTATGTGTCATCACATTTTCTAAGTGACTGAAAATTTTTAAGGTTATCGAAAACAGCCTATAGCTTACTCTTACTAGAAAAGTGGACTATCCAACATTCAAAAAAGAATTTCTCAATTAGAACTAAGCTCTTGAGATTAGTGTTCTAATAAACTTTTCGGCTTTGATAAAACCTTTCTTGAAGTGATATTTAAATTAAAAAAATAGATACTATCTAAATAAATTCAAAATAATTATAATGATTTTTTTTCTTTTAAAGCTTAATATTAAATTAATTATGAAATTCATTTATTATAAATGTATAAATCTAAAGTTCTGAATACATTATTTATATCTTTTAATTATTCTGAATGTCCATCTTAATAGCATTAACCTTGGCAAATAATCTTAATACTTTAAATTGCGAGTGAAACCTTGTATAAACATTTAAAAGTCACTAATAGAATCACCAAGCGGATCAACTTTTTTACTTATTCATTTAAATATTGTTTAAAATAACTATTTTTTCTTTTTTTTTTAGAAAACAATCAAAACTGTTATTGATTTTATTTTAAGAACAAATTGTACATAGGCATAAGATAAACATACATCTTTATTATTTAACACTGCATTAACTTTGATTTTCTGCTGTTTTATATGCTGCAATAAATATCTCTTTTTTTGCTGCAAATAAGGAATGCATTGACTGCTAACTCTATTTTAACTTAAATAGATATAAGAATATAAACAAAAGTATGACTAAAGGCGACGATTGTAGGTACGATCCCACTTAAGGAAATGAAATATTTAATATTTTTATTTCCTCGCTCTGGTAACAAGGCAAAGGCGGCGTTGTGCTCCGCCACTCAACAAGCAACCTCGAGAATTCGGCGGAAGTGCCTTAACACTAAGTTCCTTGCTTGTGCTATTATAAAGACTAATATAACTTTTCGTTTATACTTTTATAATTACAGTGACACAGAACTTGCGCTAGAAATAAACGAACCAGTTTTCATAGACGATGATGACTACTCGCGCGCGCCGGCCTCGCCCACCACCGTGCCTAACGTTAGGCCGTACCGACCGCCTTCCACGGGTAAGGGTTAAAAAAGTAATAAAGTTTAATGTTAATTTGTTTAATAAAGCAAATGTAATTCTATATTTCTTTTTATTTCTTATTAACAGATCTTATATAGGCCTTCCTATAGTAGTGGTACAGTCTGATTGTAAACGCGACGGTTGTAGTTGTGGTTCGATGCCCACTCGGGGGAATTAATTGTTATTGTTTCCTCGGTGATTTCCACTACTCAACGTGCAATGTCTTCAAAATCAGGCAAAAAGTGAGGAACGGAGTGCCTTTACATTAGGTTCCCTCTGCCTGCCTTGCTATAAGCGAAATCTGTCTGAATTTTCGAGTCATTACGTGTTGAGTGGCGGAGCGCAACGACGTGCAGCGAGTAAATGTAATTATTAAATATTTCATATGAGAATTGAAACCACAACCAATTAGTTGTCTTTATATTGTTATGTTTATTTATCTAATCAAATACATAATTATAAATAATATAATTATAATTAACTCAGGTTCAAATATTCTCAAATCGCCTCGAGCCCGTCGCGTCCGTACAGCGTCCATGTCTCAATCAAACAAGAGGACGACAGCAGAGAGTATCTTACATGCGGACAGGCGGACCATTTACACGGCGGGGAGGCCGCCGTGGTACAATTGTACCGGCGGGCAGGAAGTTGAACCTTTTCTTATTGGTAAGTTGTCGATTTTTGGTACAGTACGGGAGACGAGTCGTGGCTGTTCTGAAGTTTTGCACACTTTTCTGTCAGTTAAAATTCGTAGATATTTCATAGTAAAAAATTTTTACAACAAACTTATATTTCTAGTTCACTTCATTCAAAATGAATGCATAAGTCCACAAACATAAGTTGATCTGCGTTGTCCTACAATCCTATAATAGGTACGGAACCCTCTGTAGGCGAGTCCGATTCGCTCTTAATCGATTTTCTCTTTTCATTAAGCGAGGTAAGGACAGACAACATAATGTTACGACACTCTGTTTTGCCACACGATAGGTCTCACGATAGCTATTGAAATACAACGTCGTGTATTGTTTTTCGAACGTGGAAAAAAGAAAGAAATATATAAGCCCGTCATTGTTTTCATCAATCTTTTCTTATTATGTCTGCCTCCTGCCATATGCGAGACAAAATGTAAATCGACATTAAATACTTGTCATTTCTTAACTTGCTCAATTGGTATAAGTAATTTACATGCATGTCTCACCTAATTATGTAACGTAACTGAATGTGTAAACAAAACAGTTATCGCATGATATCACTTATATTAGCAATTTCTAATTAATACCTACTTATAAATAATGTTGGTAATAAAGATTATAGAATTAATTGTATATTTACATAGACAATACAAAGTAATGGAAATGTACAGGGAATGATTGATATTTAATAATATTAAGTTTTGCCAATTAACGTATGCACACAATGTAACAAAATTGGGTGGAATATGGAGAACGGAGTGCCTTCCCACTAAATTTTCTTTTAAATGCTTGAAGCCACGAAAATTATTTTTCCCTCGATGGTACCTCAATTTATAATTATCACATGTCAATAAAAAAAATATACACTAGCTTGTGGCCAAACAAAAAATACAGTCGAATGCCTTCTTTTACAGAAGTCGGTTGTCATTTTAATGTTTTTTTTTTTTAAATAAAAAAAAGTTATTTATGCGTTTATTAAACTTGTATGTAATCAAAAACTACTCTTGTCAGTAGTTCAAAACAGCAATAAAAGACATTTTTTTCACTTTCGATACTTTACCTAGGGGCCGTCGAAATACAATATTTTTTTAATTGTATATACATAGATGTGGTGTAATGTTTAAATAAAGTTATTTTTCAGGTGTCGGTGGAGCGAGTGCTTCAGGAAAGACAACAGTGGCTACCAAAATTATAGAATCTCTTAACATACCGTGGGTTACCATCGTCAGTATGGACTCGTTTTATAAAGTAAGGTTTTCATATTAATTATTTTGTATTCTAGATTATTTAATTATTCTTTTTTTTTCAAGAAGAAACTGATATTTGGGTGTACATAGATAAAAAAAACTTAGCAAATATCTTTGACAATCTTACTAAAAAGTAAAAATAAAATACATTAAATACTTTGTTTTTATGCTAATTTATAAATTAATTAAATTAAATAACAATTTCAACAGGTGCTTAATGAAAAACAGCACCAAGCGGCTATGCGCAACGAATACAACTTCGATCATCCGGATGCGTTCGATATTGAGCTCCTGATAACTGTATTGCAGCGTCTCAAAGAGGGAAAGAAAGTAGAAGTGCCCATTTATAATTATGTTACACATTCAAGGGAGAATCGTACGGTTAGTGATTTTTTTTCTTTTTTTTTTTTGCAGAAGCACAAGCGTGTGTCTGGAAAGGCGAAAGGTTGTGGGTTCGATTCCCACTCGAGGAATTGAAATATTTAATATTTTCATTTCTTCGCTCTGGTGTCTAACCAAAACGCGGTGTTGTGTTCCGCCAATCTACACTCCATGCCTCAAGAATTCCGTGGAAGGTGGGGAACGGGAGTATCTTAATGCGGAACACAGTATCTTAACGCTAGTTTCCTAGTTTCCCTCTGCCCACTCTGCTTTGTGTGGGATACAGTGTGAACCTAAAAAAAATAATTTCTAACTAATTTTCCTTCCCCTTTTTAACAGAAAACAATGTACGGGGCAAATGTAATAATATTCGAAGGTATCTTAGCGTTCTACAACGCGGATGTTCTGAAAATGCTGGACATGAAAGTGTTTGTTGACACAGACGCTGACATTCGTCTCGCTAGACGACTAAGAAGGTTTGTTTTATTATATTTTTCTATCAGCTTCACGCTACAACCTGTAAATAGCAAGTTAGGCAGAGGTAACCGAATGTTAAGATACGCCGTTCCCCACTTCCCGCTGAATTTTCGTGGCATTGCGTGTTTGAGAGGCGTATCTTAACTCCGCGCTTTGCTTTATTACCAAATCGAAGATATGAGAATATCAATAAATAATAAAATATGAAATATTTCATTCCCCCGAGTGGGAATCGAACTCACAGCCTTTACAGTTACATCGTTGAGCCACCGGGCCACGTCGGCCTCGTTTGTAATATTTAAATAATATATTCCTTAAAATTATGCATTAAAATGATTTCATTCATAACCATCAAATAGGTCCAAAATTTTCACATTCATTTTATAAATAGAAATTATTTTTAAAATGATTTTGTCTATATGCTTGTTAATATTTAAGAGTGATATGCTATCTTCATTGATGTTATGCTGCTTTGATCATTATCTGATAAGATTTTATTATTATACTAAAGATATAATATGAAACATTATTGTTTATGTTCCGTAAAAATAAATAATACAATAAAGAAAAGATAAAAACGTCTGTAAATAAAATAAATGATCAGAAAACTAATACTTATAAAATAGTCTTTTAAAAAAATATAACATAATAATGAACACCAGTCGTGGCGAAGGGGCACAAGCGTGTGATTGTAAACGTGACAAGTTGATTTAGAGGATGTTTTCAAGCAATATATAAGACTTTTCTTACAATTACGGCATGTTTAATATTATAACTAATATTATTCACAATTTTCCAGGGACATAGTCCAACGCGGCCGCGACCTAGAGGGTGTTCTTAAACAATATTTGCACCACGTAAAGCCCGCCTACCAAAGCTACATAGCGCCTAGTATGGCACACGCAGACATCATAGTGCCGAGAGGTGGTGAAAACCATGTTGCTATATCGCTGATTGTGCAGCATGTGCATAAGCAGTTGCAGCTGGTTAGTAAAAGTTAAAAGAAATTCAATAAAAAGTAACTTTTTTCTTTATATAGCCGTTGGTGCCTTCCTCTCCTTTTATCTCTAAGCGTTACGTAAAGAACAATAGTCGTTATTGAGTTACAAATATAATACTGTCATTTAAGATAATTAATTTAAAACATAAAATTCAATACAGCCAGTTGTTTTCTTTATACAGCGTGGTTTCAAAGTGCGAGAGAAGTTAGCTGTAGCACACATTGGACAGCCGTTACCGGACTCCTTGTATGTACTTAAAGATACTCCACAGGTAAATTATTCCTATATTTAAAAGTAAGATATATTCCTTTTTTTTATGGTAAATTTTAATTTAAATAAATTTTAAATAATTATAAAATAAAACAAAATTATTATATTTTCGTTTAAATGACGGAAGTGGGTTCGATTGCCATTCAGAGAAATGAAATATTTAATATTTTAATTTTCCTCACTCCAATGAGGCCAACGGAAGCATCTTAATAAGAATGGAGTATCTTAACACTAGTTTCGTAGGTTCCCTGTTTACCCTGATATGAGCAGGATACAACATGAAGCTTCATGCCGTATCCCGCATATAGCAGGATAGGCAGAAGTAATGTGGAAACCTAGTGTTATTATGATATATTTTAGAAAATTTATATTATATTTATCATTTCAGGTTCAAGGTCTCCACACATTCATACGTAACAAGGACACGCCCCGGGATGAATTCATTTTCTACTCGAAGCGTTTGATGCGCCTCGTTATAGAGTTTGCATTGTCTCTGATGCCGTATTCATTGCATATGGTTGATACGCCGCAGGGATTCTCGTATGGCGGTAGGTTGTGGGTTCAATTTTGTTTATTTTTCTTTATTATATGAGAATATTTTTTTTGTTTACTTTAGTAGATCATAACTGCCTTTTAATTTGATTAGTGTTTTGCTAAAAAAAAAGAAAGCTTCTTGTGTAATAAAGACAGACAGATTGAAAGAGTATTTTTATTATGCCTTTTAACTATTCTTTTCAGTGCTGAGAAAATCACAGTTTTTTAATTACATGCATATGATCTATTTTTCTTGTCTAATTTAGGCCGTAAATGCGACGTAGAGAAGATCTGTGGTGTATCCATATTAAGAGCTGGTGAGACAATGGAGCAGGCGGTGTGCGATGTGTGTAAGGATATACGTATAGGTAAAATACTTATACAGACCAACCAACAGACTGATGAGCCTGAGGTAAGGTTACCTTGTTCTTTATCTTTACTTACTTTATTGATTTACCTAAATTATAATTTATTATGCAACTTACGAAATAAATATATATAATTATTTTATGTAAACTTAACAAAACGAAGGAGGTATTTATTATTCATAGTATTTATGTCGTTTTATATTTCCTATTGATTCGAAAGTACTTGATAAAGTCTATTTTTTTCATGTAATTTTAATATGTTCCAACAAACATTTTTATATTACTTTAACAGCGACACAGCGTCTAATTGAAAACGCCAATTATCGCGGCGTTGAGTTTCTCGACGCCGCGATAACGCTTAACTAAATAAAATCAACTTGCCGTTGCCTGAAAGAAATATCTTTAAGCTCTAAGGCCGTCTTTTTGTCTTTATTATTTCTTTTTTTCTATGTAATCTATATATTTTTGTGTGTATAAAGTATATTGTATTGTATTTCTCCCCCACAGCTCTACTACCTCCGTCTACCAAAGGACATAAAGGACTACCGTGTGGTCCTCATGGACGCCACCGTCGCCACCGGCGCCGCCGCCATCATGGCCATCCGCGTGCTGCTCGACCACGACGTGCCCGAGCACCACATCGCGCTCGTGTCGCTTCTCATGGCAGAGATTGGCGTGCACTCCATTGCGTACGCCTTCCCCAAGGTGAGAGAGAGACGGTGTCACACGTAGTGTGCGTGCGTGAGAGAGAGATAGAGCGAGCACCACATCGCGCTCATGTGGAAATTCAATTATGTTTCTTTTTTGTGTTTTATAAGTTTTCCTAAAAAATAAAGTAAATAAATAAATATATCTTTCATAACATTTCACTAATCTGAACTCAGATTCAATTGGATTATCTATTTTATTCGTTTTTTTAGGTAAAAATCATAACATCAGCTCTAGATCCAGAAATCAATGAGAAATTCTACGTTCTACCAGGAATAGGGAACTTTGGTGATCGCTACTTCGGCACTGAACCATCAGACGACGAGTAATGTATTGCCATTGTTTATTAGTTACTATGTCAGATTTTTTTATATATGTATGCAATAACATATATAATATGTTGTGGTTCGTGAATTTATTTTAATAATCAGTGTTGCCATGGACCATTTGGAAAGTGGCAACATTGTTTATACATTTTGGTAGTAGATATTAGCGAAATTTTATTTTATATTTTTTTACAAAATTTTATTTCCATTTTCCCGCTTTGATAAGGTAACTTGCGACATTGATTTAAGCTACTTATTTTCAATCAATTAATTTTGACGAAAAGTAACAATGAAATGGAAAAGTAAAGAAGCTCCCTCCGCCTAACCTGCTATATGCGGGATACATCGAGAAACAAAAAAAAATAAGTATTTATATTATTTATTTGTCATACATTTCTGTTTAAATTTTGATATACAAATTATTAAATAATATTTCGCTAATATCTTCTAAATATTCGCGGAAATAGACTGAAATGTACGTAGAGCGTTTACGATTTGGCTGTATACTTATTACTACTTAAACTATGCATTAAAAAATTCATCATATACTAAAATTAACCAAACAATGCATTATACTAATGTAATATACACTATGTATATATAAAAACTGTATGTATAAATGTGTGTAAACCTTATATGAGTTGTTATTAATTTTAGGAATATCTAAACTTAAAAAAAAAGCATACTTCCTCAGAGACGCCTGTTGATCTTTTTTTTTCACTGAAAATAATTTTTAAAAAGTGTATATTTTTCCTACTAAATAATTGGTATGTAAAATTCTGTTCTTTGAATGTTCTTACAAATGCTATGGATGTGTTTAATATTATAGATAAAGATTAACCAAAACAAATAATGTATTCATAATAAACTTAACTAACATAATTATATAAATGTTATACTTACTTATGGGTTTGTATAAACAATATTTGTTTAATTTTAAAATCTAGTCAAATTTTAGTTAATTAAAATTTTATAACATTATTGATGACAGTACTTACTAATTTTATAAAAATATTTTGGGCGAAAATCGAGATCTCGATAATTAATTATTGCAATAAAAAAGGAAATTATTGAATGGACTGCCAAAGAAATTATTGTTCCTATATTCGTAGCACAAACAATTAAAACCTTACTAAATAATAATAAAATGTCAATTAAAATGGCGCCATGTCATGTCTTTTTCTTCCATATAAGCAACAATGATCAAAATTTATTCAGCCAGAACTTTTTTTGATATTCTATTATACATGAATCTTACAATATTGTAATATGTATGTTTTTTACTGAAAAAAGTATATATTTTTTCTTCATGCAAACAATAATGAACATATTAATAAAAGTTAATGTTATAATATATTAAGTATTTCCAATGAATTCTCACATTTTACCAGTTTTGGAGTATTTTTTTTTATTAATTGTAGAGCAATATTTAATACGTCCATAGCAATTTAAATATACAGCGTATATTATATATATTATAATTTTTTGAAATTTCAAATTACCTATACTTATATAATATTAAGTATAATAAGATTATTTAATTGCTTGATGCAAAACTGTGAGCCCCAAATTAAGAGTAAGGATATTTATGTCTTTATACAAAATGGTAATAAAATAAAACAATCATCATTATGACACAAACATTTTTTCTTATACAGTTGTATGTAGTTTAGAACACAAATTATGCACAATATATATTTTTATATGTCGCTACATAAATCGATCGTTTGGTGCAACAATGACGTAATTGCTCTTTCTTATTAAAAAGCAAGTTTAACATGTCTAAATGTTGGAAATACTATTAACAAACCTTGATTCTCTTTCTCTTGCAGTAATTCACTAAGTGCAAATACGTCATATATCAAATCTCATTTTCATGCAGCATATAAAATATTGTATTTTTATTTTAAAAAAGTTTTTCGAGAAAATAAAAATATGAAATCTAATTTAATTTCTCTTAATGTGGTATTTGTTTATTATACACAATGCTTTTATATACATATTGATGTCGTGAGTTTATTACTTAATAAAATATAAGGGCCTTTCACACTTAAAATTAATGAAATGTTTAAAAAAAAAATTGTATAGCTAAAAACACAAATATTTGCTTATATCTCATTATCACGTAATTAAAATCATTACTGTACAATACGTATTATATGTTTTGTTGGAAATTATGTATAATGCACTGTATACTATGAATATTTTTAAAAAAAGCCTTTTATAAACTATTTTTCCAAAAAACCAGCTTCCATGTAAAATAAATATAATAAATAGAAAACCGTGGTGCTTTTTGACGAAATTATACAAATGTGTTCCAAAATACCTAGCAATAGTGTACCTACGTCATTCCGACATGAGCTGCCATTTTGGTTATTTCAGTGTTTTGTTTCCTTTTTTTTTATTCCCAGTATTAAAAAATTTATTATTATGCCAAATTTTAACTTGGTTGAATAAATTAGGATCTTTCTGTATATAAGAATATTGGCTTTTATTCTTTTTTTAGTTTAAGATCTTATTTTAAGTTTACAATTTTAGTTTAGAAATAATTTTTTACACTTAATTACTTGATTACTTACTATTATTTATTAGAAAAAATCTTTTCGCTATAAAAATAAGAATAATTTCTCAATTCTTCGATAAAGTGTTAAGCGTTTAATTTTTATTTATTTCTAACATTATAATATAGATGTAAGAGTAAATGTTGGTAAAATATAAAAAATTCAAAAGAAAAAATAAATAAACTTCACTGTAGTATATTCTTTACAAGAGAATTATAAAAAAATGCCATTTATATTCAAACAATATTTTGTCACAAATCTAAATAAAAAATAATTGTTATCCTACTTAGATTTTTTTAATCTATGGAATTTTCTTCTTTAGCATAATACGAAAAAGGCTGTTTTATTTATATATTTTTTAATATTGGTGGCTTTATTTATGTTTTTTTTGTCTGTGACAGAATATGACGTTTAAATAAAATTGTACGTTCCTAGAGAATGATGTATAATTTATATTATATATATATATATATATATAAAATCTTGACTTGTATTGATACTTGTAATTTAGCACAACCAGTGTTTGTAAATGTAAACGTTGTGAATATATAAAAATATACAAAAAAAAACTACAAAACGTATGAATAAAGTGAATTATAAAAGTATGGTGTCTTTTTATTTATTTTGCACTAAAAATAGTAATTTTTTAGTTAAAATTTGAAAATGATTATAAATAAAAATATATTTTTTTAATAATTATAGATAACTAAGTTTATTATACAAATTAAAATTATCGAAATTAATATTTCCACATTAATATTTAATTATTTTGAGTATCGTCTAAAAACTACTAATTCCAAGTATAATTTAAAACATGTCTTTAAATCATACATAAAGCTCAACAAATATAAAAATATCATAAATTTATCAATAAAAAAATAAACAGGAAATGTCTATGGCTGGTATTATCACAGACTAATAATGCGAGGTTTAATTGTGTTTAATAATCATCTATTAAATTGATAATGGCAAAGTGTTAAAGATTATTAAGGCAAATAAAGTTTAATAATCGAATGAAGCCGTGGCACGGGATTGTAATCGTGACAGTAATGGGTTCAATTCCGTCGTAGCAGGTCTACGATATTACTTTTATTTATATTTAAAATTTTCATTTTGGCAAGGCAAAGTGAGGCAATGAGTTGCGCCACTCAACACGAAATGTCTCCACAATTCAGCGGAAAACGGAGAACAGAAGCGTCTTAACGGTAACCCCATTTATTCCCTAAGTGGATTCGAACCACTTGCAACTACAACCTCAAGCTGAGTGATAGAGCTAGCCACTAAAGTTAAAATATAAATAAAATAATTGTCATTTCCCCGCTCTGGAAAAGGGGCAAAGCACGGTGTTGAGTTCGGCCACTTAACACTCGACGCCTCCAGGATTCGGTGGAAAATGGAGAAAGAAGTGTCTTACTTGTTTTAACAGTAGGTTCTCTGCTTTCTGCCTACCCTGCTATGTGCGGGATACAGCGTGAAGCTAAAAAAATAAAAGAGAACTTACTGTGTCTATGTTTAAAATATTTAATAGTAGATTAAATGTATATTAAAAATATTTTAAAATTATTATTCTCTTTTTGTTTAAGTAACTGTAGTCTTGTATTTTCTTTGCCCAACAAGACGATGTGGGAAACGAAATGTTATATTACTTAACTCTGTCTAAAAATATGTTAAATATAATTAAATATGTTCACAAGTGTCCAAATAGCGTTGGAACACCATATTGTAATGCTCCACTTTTGTACAAGCTACTTCGTGACCGTGACTTTTCCTGTAAAAACAAAAAAGAGGTCTAAAATTATATATAAATATATTTTTAATTTATACTTTTCTATTTAAATTTATATATATTTAGGCATGTTGCATAAATTTTAAAGACAGTATTACTAAATATAAATATAATATTATAATTACGTCCGGTGGCAGATTTTAACACCTCTTTTGGTCTACCAGTGGAAACTACTGTGTAGTCCACACTTTATAGAAAAATTCTTTTTTTTCATACTTGGTTGCATGGCATGGCATTTTCATTCTATATATGACGTCAAAGTCGATGATGTGATATAAAAACTATACTTATTTCTAAAAGTTTAAAGTGGTGACATACTTGTAAAACTCCTCACACTCCTCAATAGAGACGTCGCCGCTCACAACGCGAGATCCGAACCCGCTACTATACGAAGCGTACCGTTGCTGTAAGAAAACAAATGGGGCTATGTGTTCATTTTACAATTTTTTCTATAATAAAAATCGGTTTTGCTGTACATGCTGTATCCCGCACACAGCAGGAAAGGCAGAGGGAATCGAATGCTAATGCCGTTCCCCATTTCCCACCGAATTCCGGAGGCACTGCGTGTTGAGTGCCAGAGTTCAACACCGCGCTTTGCCTTGACACCACAGCGAAGCAAACTAATCATTAAAATATTAAGCATTTCACTTTCTAGAGCGGGAATCGAACTCACAACCTGTCGCGTTTACAGTCGCACGCTTGTGATCCTGTGCCATAACAGGCACAGGCCTGAGAGATTCTTTACAAATTACATAGATAGATAGAAAAAAATATTTACTACATACAAAAAAATATATAATACCTGCAAATGTTTAGTAAACACTTGCTCAGCAACCACATTGCAGGCGACCCGCAGGCCCTTCGCAAACACGTCTATGTAACTAATGTAAGACGTGAACAAATCACGTAGATCACTATCTCTTTTAGGGATTATCCTTAAATTAATACCGCCGATTGGTGCTGCACCCTGGAAATATAATTTATATATAGTGGAATTAGAATCCATGTTGTTTTGAGTACCACGTCCCAATCCAAACGGTACGTCAATTCCGGGACTCGACATTGGAAATGTCTCGGGAATTGGGTGGCGTGTGGGGTATGAAATATCTTAACGCTACGGTCCCTTTTCCTCCACTCAATACGCAATGCCTCCAAAATTCGGCGGAAAGTGGAGAATGGAGTGTTTTAAGACTAGGTACCCTCTGCCTAGTCTGCTGTGTGCAGGATACAGCGTGAAGCTGATTTAATTTTTATTTCTTTGAAGTTTTAAATATATTGATGACATCTAACTTACTTGGTCAGCTATACATTTCACCATCAAGGTGGCGGTTTTAATGTCGGAACAATCAAATCTATTTGTTATTGTGATCCCACCAAACATATTATATCTGTAATATATGGATTTGTTAGTGTTACCATAATGGGATGCCGTAGTGGGATGGTATTTGATTGTACGTGAAAATTGCAGGTTCAATCTCCATTCGAAGGAATGACTTAGTATATTTAAATAATTCTTTCCAAAATACTGTTTTATAAAACGTATAAAAATCAGAACGTAGCGGGACTTGAACCCCCCATCTAGGAAAGTATACAAGTTTCCAAGGAGCGATTTCCAAGAGTCGCATATTTAATTTTGGTTACGTTTCTAAAAAAAGGATTTTTTTCTAGTGTGAAACAATGTAATTTTTTTTTACTGTAGGTAATAAAAATTATTTGTAATAATGTTACTTACACACACGCCATATACATGTGGTGTCCAGGCGGAGTACACACCCTGTAATATTTATCTAAATTATGATTTTTCAAAAAATACAAACAACTGGTTACATCCCACATATATCTGTACAAAATATCACCATCCCAATTTTGGGGTTGCCATGTTAAACTAAAATTACTGTAACGACGACCGAAACTACTAAAATACGGCATGATTAATAATTGACATTTGAAATTTAATCTTTCTTTATATTCGGCGGTAATTTTTAGTAATTTGGCGAATAATTTTATTTCTCTGGCAACATCAGTTTGGAAGATCGCCTCGTAGCCTTCTCTATATGGCCAAAGAAGAAAACACTCTGCACTTAGGCGTTGTGACATTTCAATGCATTTTTTAATTTGTGTCGCAGCTTGCACGAATGTTGAAGCTTCGTTGCTTGTGAAAGCTCCCGTAGAATATCTGGATAATATAAAAAAACACAATAATTTAATATAATACATAACTAACAGACAAAAATTTAAAAAGAAATCTTATAATAGTTATTTTTAATTTTATAAAAAAAATACACTTATTTTTAGTTTGTGTGTAAGTGTACAATATAATCATATAAAGAATACTGATGCTTGCCTAGGATGTGAATGTAGATCTGGTGCCAGCCACAAAAGTTTTATTTGATATCTCTGCGAGTTTTCACTTATAAAATCAACAATTTCGTCCCAATTTGATTTATTTTCCTCCCAATTTTCCGTCTGTGGAACTAAATCTGTATCAAACGCCGTCCAGTATTTGATTCCTAGTTTGTGGCAAAAATCATAAAATGATTTTATGGAGCGCTTATAATTATCTAAGGAATTAGAATGATCGTCCCAGGATCGATTAAACGTCGGCCTGCCTTGGCTGTCTGATCCTGGAATTAGGATATAGTATATTAAGAGAGACATATATTTTAAGGGTTAATCGTATATATCTATTTAATTTATCATTAAATAAATTTACGCATTTAAACGAATAGTGTTAGAAGAAGGTGCATGATTTTCAAATATGAAACATAAAGACACAAGTAACAAACTTTGAGCCCGCGTAATGAAAAAACAAAATCTGTTTAGTAGAAGAAAAGTAAAGAAATAATATGTTCTTTGAACTATTTTTATTAATCGATTAATTTCTCATTATGTAGGTATTTGCCATACACACCATTACTCCTAAACTCGGTGAGCGACACACTGAACTTGAGCCATTCCTCCATACCTCGATTATGCACTCTTTCACTAGAATTATAAAAGCGGAAGCTGTGTACGTCGGTGGAAGTTGCCAAATTGTTGTAATCTATTTTCTCTATGCCTGTAACATAAAATATATAGGTACTTACGTTCGTACGCTATGTTGACCCTCGGATACTATTGGTACGAAATGAAAAATCTTTTGGTGTTCATTTATTCTAGATGGCTATAAGCTATATTAAATCACGGTAATCATTTTTATATTATAACCCACTGCTCCCAAAGTAACTTAGTTATTTCCATTAGCCCATATTAGAAGTTCTCATGTATGTATTAAGTATTTAGTGAAAGTTTATGAGGATGCATGTTACTTTCATGATTACGCAAAAACTACAGAACGGTTTTACATAAAACTTTATAGTAATATAGCTTATACGCCAGAATAACACATAAGTATGCTACAATTTATGTAAGCAATAATATAACAGTAAGTTTAAGCGGGCGAAGCCGCGTTTGACATGCTATTCAGCAATCCGGATCCGAGGATATTTAAAAAAAAATTGAAGCAAAACTATTTATAGGTACATCTGAGTATTTTTACTATCAATTTCAGTAATATTACCTACGTACTAAATTAAATGGCGGGCATTAACGTTGCACTTTTTTCAAACCAGAGCGTGGGAATATTTACATTTTTAATATAATAATTTCCCCGAATAGTAAGTGAATCTACAATCGTCATATAAATTTATACAATTACGACACGGCAGTATCTCGTTTATAATTATTACTGTTTAGGCACATCAAATAACAAAAAAAACTGATGTGTCCATCCCTGACTTCTTCATTACGGTCATCTTAACCATAGACTTCTAACACATAAATCAAGGATTGTTACATTATAGTTAAATCGATGCCAGCGATGCACTTGAGATTCTCCTGTTTCGAATCCTGCTCAAAAATAATTAATATGCCTAACAAGTACATGAGATTTCCAGTTTAATTATACAAAGGTCGGTATTAAATTTCGCCAAACATGTTAGAAGATATCTAATAGCGCCCCTTTTCGTTAGACTTCTCTTAAAAAAAAAAGAAAAATATATAAAGATTAAAAAAAATACCTTGAAAATAATCAACATTGTCCGTACCACGAGCTTCCCTCACCTTCTGTCGTTTCCCTCCCGCTTGTGCGTACGACATCTTTACAACTTCTTTGTCCTTTGCAACTCTTCTATTGGACCCTGAAATACTTAATAAAAATATTCTAGAGCACTTTATTCCCACTTCCAGAGGTATATGCAAATCGACTGACGGACAGACGGATGCGAAGTAATCTTATATAATATCGCGTGAATAGAACCACTAGAGCGGAATTGTGTCGAGTTGCTCATTGTTTTAAACCTGATGCTAACATTTTGTATGAGTTTCGCTAAACAATTGTTATTTTGTATGGGACGGTGTAATTTAAGAACTTATTTGAAGGAAAATGGTAAATTAATTTTCCCTAATTAATTGTTTAGTTAATAAATCTTTACCAAAAATGATTATTGAAATTAACAAACTCAAAAAAAACTAAGTCATATTATTGAGAAAAATACTCAGAAAATCTTAACGTAACAAATAGTAATTACAGTAACATTCATAAAATTCTCAATTGCTTTGAGAATTTACCAAGAACACAAAAACATTATAAAAATGTTGTTTTTTTTATTTGATATTTTTTTGATTAAATTATAAATTTTATTCAAAATAAAAAAATCAGCTTTACAACCAGTCGCACTTTGTGCCCCTGCGCTACGACTGGCCTCATAATTTTTATTTAAAAAAAAAGATATTTCCATGTTTCTTATGAGACATTCTTAAATAAATAAATAAATAATAAAAAACACAAAACACCTTAAAAAATATTTATTTCTTAAATCACTAAAATATACAATATTTACAATGAAATTTACAACAACATCCACAAAATCCTCAAAACAACAGCCAACAACAGAAAATAAAAAGAAACTGGTATCTTAATTTTACCGTTTTTCTCTACCTTCTCCAAGCCGGACACTTCACCTTTCTTCATCGGAGAGGTCAAACCCGGCATTTTGGGTTTCTCCATGACTTCTCCAATCATGGAGAACTTGGTAGCCTCAATAATTTTTACTATAAGCATTTTCCCCATATACTCTTCCTTTTTCGGCACTAACACTTGTTCGTAAAATTCGTTGTGAGATACAAAATAATTTTTATCGTGAGATACGTCTGTCACTAAAACTTCTTGTATTTGATTTACTTTGTGTCCGTAAGGTTCGTACGATCTGAAGAATTCTGATAGTTTTTTCGTACGTTTTTTTACTTCTTGTCCAGGGACCTAGAAAAAAACGTTTATTATTAGATCTAATAATTTTTGTAGTTACAACACTGAGCTCTTTTTAGTAGTTTATAGAAACTATATATTGACTCATATAAATGCATATTTTATAATGTATATTTTTGTATATAAAATATGAACTACTGGCACCTGGAATTATCAAGAAATACGCCTATTATAGAACACATGTGAAGAGTCCCACATAAACACATCATGTGATCCCACATCCCCACATGTGATCTCATATTCACATATGTGATCTGGATGAGTCATAAAAATCACTTACCTTTGGCATTTTAGCAGCGGGAGTACCGGGTCTTGGGAAAAATTGATTTATAAATAAAGATGGAAACTTGTATTTCTCACAAAGACTCATTGTTTGTTGAAAATCTTCTTCAGTTTCAGTTGGAAAGCCACAGATTATATCCGTTGCTATTGTCATCCCTGGTACTCTGGAATTTAAACGATAAATTAGTATCTAATATTTTAAGTGTTCATTTTTAATATGTTTTGTTTTTTATTAGCTTCATGCTGTATTCTGTACATAGCAAGTTGGGCGAAAGAAACCTGGGAAACTAGTGTCAAGACACTCCTTTGCTATAATAATAATAAAGGCACTTCCGCCAAATTCTTCGCTAAATAAATACAAATTTTAAAAAAACCAGCACATAATAACATTTTCTTACTTTTCTCTTAAAAAATCGACAACTTGCTCGAAATCAGCTCTAGTGTATTCTCTTTTCATATCTGATAGCACCATATTACTACCTGATTGTACTGGAACATGGAGGAATCTGTGAAAATAATTAAAATAACATATTTTTTTATATCTTTATGCTATACTCTGCACAAGGCAGGGCAGGTAGGTGGAACCTAGGAACCTAGTGTTAAGATACTCAGTTCCTCATTTTCCAACACTTTTAAGTAATTCAATAAGTTTTCGGAAACCCGATGTCAAATCAATTTACAGTGGTAAACATGGGTAAACAACGATCAGATTTCCAAAAATGTATAATACTAAATATACGGGACTAATCCAGTTAAACAGTTTAATTTAAAATGTGTAATAATAGTGAACATCAAAGCTCTTATTATGTAAACGAGTTTAAGTTTTATTATATATACCTATAGATGTGAAACTTTTGTGAATATGAATGCTTGTACCACTTTTAAGCAAAAAATACTCAAAAGATATAATCCATTGAAAATGGTAAAACTTTACAACTTACTCATCAAAATAATACATTTATGTAAAATTTTTAAATAATGTCACTATAATAAAACATTAAGTTTATGCGAGCCAGGCCCCATTTGCATTGCTATTAATACCTACTTATAAACTCTAGGGTGATGCATAATCTTAGCGACTTCCTCTAAATGTTCTAAAATGTACGGCGGGTTTGTCATACCGAGCCTCAGTCTACAGCCTTCCGGTATAACTTTAACTAATTTCCATAATAACTCTGGTAGAGACGTCCCTATATCACGCCCATATGTACCTAAAAAAAATGCAAATAAAATAATGGAAGATGTACTTTTTACAATATTGTAGTATACAATTTATAAAGTATAAAATGTATATTTTACGAAACATTCACATATAAATTTTTGGTACATGGAGCAGGATATGCTACTTTACTCCATCACTCATCCATGTACTGTTCAGAATTCAAACCATTACATGTTGAAAGGCGGTACCTAAAGTACCGCCTTTCAACTATCCTACATACACACTTTTTTACCAGAATCGTTACAAAACCAAGATAATGAAAATAATTAATTCCACCAAGTTTACAGTCAGAAACTGTATCGCTGCACCATGATGCGACAGCTTGAAACTTATTTGTGCAGTGCCACAGGAAAGCATAAAATGTATATGATTTAAAAAAACCAATACATTACCAGTATCCTCGCTGGTCAGCCATATTTCACAGACACCCTCTTTGAAAGACTGTCGAGCTCTCTCAACAATTTCCTCTGGAGGATAACTTCCAAGTTCACCTCTAGCATGTTTAGTTTTGCAATATGTGCATTGATTTAAACAACCTGTGTTAATTGGTATTATTTCTATTAGAGGGTTTTTTCTTACTTTAGGTAGTAAGAGGGAGGCTCCCCCTGCTTTACGACCTTGTTCGGTTTTCTTTTGACCAAATAGACGGACTGTGTGACCTATATATAAAAATAAGTTCGCTATAATTTATTAAATCAAAATTTATTTATTCAAATATTAAGTGGTTATCATATAGACTGTATATGCTATTTGTATATTTGTTAAGTAATTACTCAGCAACTTATAAATTAATTTTGATATTTTTTTTCTATGCATCAGTGGTAGTCTAAAAATATCTTTTTTTGCAATTATACATATCTACATCAATTTATGCTAAGACTTTCTCTCATCTTTATATAACATAACTACATATAAAACTACACTTAAAAGTGTATACTTGCTTTCATATTAATATTTGAGAAGAAACTTAAAAAAATAATTATATGATTTTGTATATTATGTTAAGATATCTAAAACTAATAACAAATCACCTTTTAAAGTCTCCTCAACAATTTCAACAATTCTATCAATCTGTTGGACGCCTACTACACTGAGACCTTGCAAGTAGCTTGCTTTTGGAGCACCTTGAGGTACACAGCCAGCAACCACTATGTGTATACCACGGCTTTGACCTAGCTCTATTTCATTTCTGTAAAAAAATTTTTCATAATTAAACAAAAATTTACTGAAGGTAATTATATTGCATAGCAGAACTTACCACAATAACAACAAGTTTCCAGAATCTACACTAGACTTTGACAGGTAAGATAAAATATCTCTCTCTATATCTCTCCATAATCAAAATCAATAAATATAATTATTTCGATTATGTCATTACAAGCACTNCTATTATAGAACACATGTGAAGAGTCCCACATAAACACATCATGTGATCCCACATCCCCACATGTGATCTCATATTCACATATGTGATCTGGATGAGTCATAAAAATCACTTACCTTTGGCATTTTAGCAGCGGGAGTACCGGGTCTTGGGAAAAATTGATTTATAAATAAAGATGGAAACTTGTATTTCTCACAAAGACTCATTGTTTGTTGAAAATCTTCTTCAGTTTCAGTTGGAAAGCCACAGATTATATCCGTTGCTATTGTCATCCCTGGTACTCTGGAATTTAAACGATAAATTAGTATCTAATATTTTAAGTGTTCATTTTTAATATGTTTTGTTTTTTATTAGCTTCATGCTGTATTCTGTACATAGCAAGTTGGGCGAAAGAAACCTGGGAAACTAGTGTCAAGACACTCCTTTGCTATAATAATAATAAAGGCACTTCCGCCAAATTCTTCGCTAAATAAATACAAATTTTAAAAAAACCAGCACATAATAACATTTTCTTACTTTTCTCTTAAAAAATCGACAACTTGCTCGAAATCAGCTCTAGTGTATTCTCTTTTCATATCTGATAGCACCATATTACTACCTGATTGTACTGGAACATGGAGGAATCTGTGAAAATAATTAAAATAACATATTTTTTTATATCTTTATGCTATACTCTGCACAAGGCTTGGCAGGTAGGTGGAACCTAGGAACCTAGTGTTAAGATACTCAGTTCCTCATTTTCCAACACGTTTAAGTAATTAAAAAAAAATTCGGAAGCCCGATATTGCAATCAATTTACAGTGGTCCATGGACATGGGTAGACACGGTTAGCTTTCCAAAAATGTATAATACTAAATATACGCGATTAATCCAGTTAAATAGTTTAAGTTAAAATGTGTAACAATAGTGAAAATCAAAGATCTTATTATGTAAATAAACGAGTTATAGTTTTATTATACGCAAAAAATACTCAAAAGATATAATCCATTGAAAATGGTAACTTTACAACTTGCTCATCAGAATAATAGATTTATGTAAAATTTTTAAATAATATCGATATAGTAAAACAATAAGTGTATGCGAGCCATTTGCATTGCTATTAATACATACTTATAAACTCTAGGGTGATGCATAATCTTAGCGACTTCCTCTAAATGTTCTAAAATATATGGCGGGTTTGTCATACCGAGCCTCAATCTACAGCCTTCCGGTATAACTTTAACTAATTTCCATAATAACTCTGGTAGCGACGTTCCTATATCACGCCCATATGTACCTAAAAAAAATCCAAATACAATAATGAAAGATGTCCTTTGATCTCAACCTGACAATTACAATATTGTAGTATATAATTATTAAAGTATAAAAAGTATATTTTACGAAACATTCACATATAAATTTTTGATTCATGGTATATTTGTCATAGAACAGGGGGTGCTACTTCTAACCATTACATGTTTTCAACTATCCGACATACACACTTTTTTACCAACTTTTTAAAGTTAAATTAATTCCACCAAGTTTACAGTCAGAAACTGTATCGCTGCACCATGATGCGACGGCGACTTATTTGTGCAGTGCCACAGGCAAGCATAAAATGTATATGATTTAAAAAAAACTAATACATTACCAGTATCCTCGCTGGTCAGCCATATTTCACAGACACCCTCTTTGAAAGACTGTCGAGCTCTCTCAACAATTTCCTCTGGAGGATAACTTCCGAGTTCGCCTCTCGCATGTTTAGTTTTGCAATATGTGCATTGATTTAAACAACCTGTGTTTATTGGTATTATTTCTATTAGAGGGTTTTTTCTCACTTTGGGTAGTAAGAGGGAAGCACCTCCTGCTTTGCGACCTTGTTCGGTTTTCTTTTGACCAAACAGACGGACTGTGTGACCTATATATAAAAATAACTTTGTTACAATTTATTATATCAAAATTTATTTATTCAAATATTAGGTGGTTATCATTTAGACTGTATGTGCTATTTGTATGTTGGTTAAGTAATTATTCAGCAAATTATTAATTAATTTTGATGATTTTTTTCTATGCATCAGTAGTAGTCTAAAAATATCTTTTTTTGCAATTGGCTCAACACAAATATACATATTTACATTAATTTATGCTAAGACTTTCTCTCACCTTTATATAACATGACTACATATCATAAACTACATTTAAAAGTGTATGCTGGCTTTCATATTATTATTTGAGAGGAAACTAATTATAATATGATTTTGTATATTATATTAAGATATTCAAAACTAATAACAAATCACCTTTTAAAGTCTCCTCAACAATTTCAACAATCCTATCAATCTGTTGGACGCCTACTACACTGAGACCCTGCAAGTAGTTTGCTTTTGGAGCACCTTGAGGTACACAGCCAGCGACCACTATGTGTATACCACGGCTTTGACCTAGCTCTACTTCATTTCTGTAAAAAAATATTTGATAATTAAACAAAAATTTACTGAAGGTAACTTACCAAGTTTACAGAATCTTTACTAGACTTCAACAGGTAAGATAAAATATCTCTTTATCTTAAATATAACTTTTTTCGATTATGTCATTACAAGCACTTTTGAATCAAAAAGTTACATATAAATCTAAGCTTATAATCCTAGATTTCTAAAGTATTTTTTTTTAAATAAAACATAAAGTATGTTTTTTTTAATGTATTATTACAACATAAATTAAAACATAGTTACAGATACACTTTACTTAAAATATAATTGTAAATATAAACTTACTTAAAATGATCTTCAGATGGACTTTTTACAGTGCATGAGTTAAGTAGCCATAACTGTGCTTGCCATTTATCTTCTGTCAATTTATAGCCATGAGCTGCTAACAAACCTGCCATATATTCTGAATCTGAGTTATTGTGAGCGCATCCCCATGTTTTAACATATATTGTTTGAGTTCCTGTAATGTCATGAAATAATTAAATTACACTTACTCAAATGTAATGTTTAACGAGTACATTTACGTTTAAAACACAACCTATGTGCGATTTATATCATAGCACATAATGACAACATGACCGTAAATAACTATTAACTGCTTTTTATTTAAAATAAAGAGATATATAACAAATAATAATAACAGTGTTTATTTTTAGGTTATACCTGGCACAACACTTTCCAAAACTATCTTTTCCACAGTTTCAACATCCTTATTTTCACGTTTCTTTGAGCGTACGCTAACATTTTTTCGACTCGCATATCTCTCTTTTGGTGTTATATCTTGTGAAGATATCAAATCTTCGATATCGTCAATAAATTCTGAAACAGCGCCTGGCATGATCACAATTTGTTTTGGTTGAGATTCGAGATTATTTATTATCTGTTATTTTTGACATAATTTTGACAGACACTTTAACGTTCAAAAATAATATATTACTTCAACAAAAAAAGTGTAGCAATATGCTTTACTAAGCATTCTAAAATATTTTCAATACGGTATGTTAAATCATTTACAATAAGTAGCAATTCGAAAACTAATAAAACTGATGATGTAAACCTTTATGGCAGATAGAGATACAAAAGGTGTAGCTTACTACGTACGTTTCTATTACCAAATTGTAATACAGATCTCAACTTAATTCTAATCTAACTTTAATTCTTCTTAATCCTAATATAAATAGATAAATCGTTATTTATTCGAANCATGAGTTAAGTAGCCATAACTGTGCTTGCCATTTATCTTCTGTCAATTTATAGCCATGAGCTGCTAACAAACCTGCCATATATTCTGAATCTGAGTTATTGTGAGCGCATCCCCATGTTTTAACATATATTGTTTGAGTTCCTGTAATGTCATGAAATAATTAAATTACACTTACTCAAATGTAATGTTTAACGAGTACATTTACGTTTAAAACACAACCTATGTGCGATTTATATCATAGCACATAATGACAACATGACCGTAAATAACTATTAACTGCTTTTTATTTAAAATAAAGAGATATATAACAAATAATAATAACAGTGTTTATTTTTAGGTTATACCTGGCACAACACTTTCCAAAACTATCTTTTCCACAGTTTCAACATCCTTATTTTCACGTTTCTTTGAGCGTACACTAACATTTTTTCGACTCGCATATCTCTCCTTTGGTGTTATATCTTGTGAAGATATCAAATCTTCGATATCGTCAATGAATTCTGAAACAGCGCCTGGCATGATCACAATTTGTTTTGGTTGAGATTCGAGATTATTTATTATCTGTTATTTTTGACATAATTTTGACAGTTACTTTAACGTTCAAAAATAATATATTACTTCAACAAAGAAGTGTAATAATATGCTTTACTAAGCATTCTAAAATATTTTCAATACGGTATGTTAAATAATTTACAATAAGTCACAATTTGAAAACTAATAAAACTCGTGATGTAAACCTTTATGACAGACAGAGATACAAAAGGTGTAGCTTACTACGTACGTTTCTACTACCAAATTATAATACAGATCTCAGCTTAATTCTTAATATAAATAGATACATCGTTATTTATTCCAACATTTCTCAAGAAAAAATACAAGATATATAAAATTAAATATATTCTTGAATAATATCTTATTCTAGTTAGTTTATTATAAAAATCAATATCTTATATGATAAATACCATGATTTGTAAAACTGTCGGCGGAATATGAAGCTTAAATAGGTAGGTTAAATTTTGTCTGTGAAATATAATTCCTGCGATTTTTATTTTTCATTTTATGGTTTATGATCAGTTTTTTTCTTATTTTACTTTAAATACAAATTTATTTATGTATATTTCAGTTCAGTTTGGTACATAGTTGTAAATACGTGCAGTTTACAAATAGATAATTTATTAATAACTCTTATTAATAATATTTTAGAACCAACGAGCAACTGGATGTTTAGTACCGCCATTATCCAAAAATATTATTATTTTATATTAAGACTTCATATAAACCTTTGCCACAAGTTATTACAAACCATTTAAACATAATAATAAAAAAGATGCGTATAAAAAGATTCATTACAATGGGACCCCAATAAAATCGTGGCTTCCGATTAATAATAGCATAAACCTGGTTCGAGACGTTCACAAATGATATCTATTTTGAATCTTGAAACTGAGTAAATAAGAAACAAAATTAAGTGTCAAATAATGTGAGTATTATAGGTGTTTTGTATGTGACAATAGGTCGTACAGCTGCTATGGATACCCTTGGCCTTACTGATCAACTTTGGCGCCTTTTATCCTGTTCAATCGTTGAATACATAAATAATATTTATTTGGTATACAAATGCGATATTTAAATTACAATAATTTATTTTTAGATATAGCAAAACTAAATTGAAGTTTGCTTGTACTTGAACACAATTTATTTTACACGTCAATAATCATCGTCATAAAAGTTTTATTTCTAAAAGTATTTTTTTGTAAAATATATCAAATTTCAAACAATATTCAATTCATTAAAAAAGTGCTTAGTGTAAGATAATTATAATTTAGCAAAATTTACATCGCAGTGTGTAATATGAGCCAAGTTTCTGATAAAATGCATATAATGAAAATATTTTATTTTTATTTTTATATTTTTTAAACCTAATATTGTAACAATTTGTAAACAATTCTAAAACAAGGCTTTATATTATATAATTCAACCCTAGTTAATCCTTTAATTCCCTTTCCCGCCATTTACCATCTGTCAGTTAGTGGTGCGCGGAACGTCGGTAAGGAAGGGTGTGTTGTCTGTTAGATTTCTAACTGTGTCGTGTTTCGTGAAGATTTTGTTTAAAACTGTGATTGATTTTGTTTTGTGTAATATTTAGAATTGTTTCATAATAAGAATGTAAGTAAATATGTTTTTTTTAATAAAACTTCATGAAGATAAATATTTTAAAAATAATATAAATACGGTTTGTCAAATTGCAAGTTTAAATGACATAATATTTCGGCTTACAAAACTAGTAATTATCTACGTGCTTACAATACTAATAATTAGAATAACAAAAACTTAAACTTGCTAAATTATACAGTGATTTTACTAAGAATCTTGATTTTGTTCTATTGTTTTTGAGAGTATACTCATTTTTTATGAATACCCTATTGTCTTTTTGGTTTAAAAGAGGATGTTATTTTCTACCCATTTTTACTGACTTATCTTACAAATTTTTCTACATGGCCGAATACCTATTTAAGCTTTATATTCCACCCACAATATAAAAATCACAGAATTTACCGTATAAGAGATATTCATAAAAAATAATAGCGATAATTTGCAAGATCTTGTTTTTCGGCATTTGGAAAAAATATTTTTAATATGCATGTTCGCATATTAAAATTGTTACTATACAATTCAACGAAACACTAATTAAAAAAACTGAACTTTTTTTATTATTTATTTATTTTGCCGTAATTTATTGCTTTTATTGTAATAATATTTATTCCCGTATTCACGTAATTTATAATGTTTACAGATAATTTATGTGTATAAAATTCATTCTTATACAAAGTTAAGGCTTTAAAAAGAGAGCACATTGGCACGCATGATAGATCTTTGGCCCCTTTTTTAGTTTCTTAAAAAAATAAACGGTCTCCGCACGCGCCACGGCCACCTGCCGCCATGCATTGTCTATTACAATGTATTTCCCAAAATGTTACATAACATTTGTAACTAGTAACAAAAAATAACATAAGTTAGTTCTTACTTATGTTAGCTCTTCTTGAGAATATCTCAACTAAATTGTCATTGATTTTATTTTTTTCATTAAGTTGATATTGGACTTATTCTTATTCTTATTGAAATGCAAATAAATGCATTTGGTGTAATTGAACCACACAGCGCTATTATCTCTCTGTTAATAGGCCTGTCTGTTATTCTTAAAGTGAAGACAAGATGAAAGTACTCAAGATTTGGTTGCGATTTTAGGAGGAAATTTTATCATAGGTCAAAAGTTATCTAATGTGACCCAAATATATCTGCGAATATAACCTATTAAAATTTATCAACACAATGTGTTTAATTAACATTAACGATTATATTATTATAAATGGTGAATTTAGTAACAATTTTAAGTTCTCAGTATTTTTTTACAACTCTTTGCTATTGCTATTAGTTTTAATCAAAGACAACTTATTTAATGCTTGCTAGTTATGTTTTTTTAAATATTCATTATTCACTCTTCTCCCACAGTACACCAATTTAATATGTACTTAATATTTATACTCCAGACCCCTCGTTCCGTCCAGTTTTCGAGACATTGTGTGTTAAGCGGCGAAATTCAACGCCGCTGTTTGTCTTCCTACCAGAGAGAGACAATGAAAGCACAATTCCTTGAATCGTTACGTTCACCTTTTTCTCTATCATTGGTGCTCACCACCACTACACCAGGACGGACTCACTAAAATTGAAATAAAAACTTGTTTAGTAAAACAAATAAAAAAATTGTACTTAATTAGCGAGACGTCACGAATTTGATTCATATTTATCTTAATTGTACAGATTTTAGATAATCCCGTATGACTCTTTTGTGATATAAATAGAATTATATCATAGTCGCGTGTTTATGGCAAATAATAAACCGCTATAGCTTTAATCTTGACTTTCACGTGAATGTCCTGATCTCTTAATACTAAGTTCCCTTTCCACCGTGAAAGGTCGGGATACAGCGTGAAACTTTTTCCCGCATGTAGCAGTATAATCAGAGGGAGCCTAATGCTAAGATACCCCCTTTCCGGTGATGATCTCTACGCAGCACTTTGTCTACCAGACCTTGGAAATGAAAACAATTCTTTCCTTCAATTTAGAAACAAACCCACAAGTATCGCTTTTACGCTCAGTTGCAGTCTATACTACGACGACCATATAATGTTTTTTAAAATTAATAATTCCATTCATAAGTGATGCTATCGTGGCGTTCTTTTCTTTGGGTTCCACGCATTAGTACAATGCGCCATTGGGTTCCGATACCTGATACGTAATGTTGGTGGAAAGTGTAAAATCGAGTAATTTGTTTGTTTTCTCTACCTAGTATCAATTGAGGTTAAAAATAAGTAACCTAAGAATGTATGTTTAAATTTAACATCCTAGCATTATTTATATCTTTTAAGCGCTACTTCTAGTCTAATATTTTGTTAGGTTTAACTCGCTAATATCAGATACTAGCGGCCCGCTCGCGGTTTCACCCGCGTGAACTATATTATTATTAATTTCTGTTTCCATGACTACGTGCTAGTGACGTCTATGCAAAATTTGAGACTCCTAGCATTTGTAGTAACGAAGTTTCATACAAACTTTCGACCCCAAAAACAACCCCTTAGAAGTCAAATATTGCAAATTCCCGTCTTAGCGAGCACCTACGTCCTATAAATAACTCCTATGCAAAATTTGAGATTCCTAGCACTTGTAGTTTCTGAGATTTCGTGATGAGTGAGTGACCTTTCGATTTTATATATATAGATTAAGATTCAAATTGAAAAATTATTTTTTTTGTATAGTCCATTTATCGAGGCAAAGTAGATATATAATATAGTAGGTATAGCCTATAAACCCTACACTATAGTCCGTGGACCTACTAATTATGATATTTGGCACGAAGTAAGAACTTACACTTATTACAAATTTATAATTATATGGGCGCAAACTTAGATTTGTCAACTTTTATAAGTTGCACTTCCCGTTGAGCTACATTCCTGAAATTGGTACGGAACGGTCGACGAGTGAAAATGTCAAATATGAAAAATAAAACAAATATTTCTAAGCAGAGACTGGCAGAATGTTCGAACACCTTCATAATATTATTTATTTATTACGTCGTGGGACGAAACTTCATATGATGACGTGGATGACTTTATTCGTCATGAGATGATTCAGACCGAAAAACCAATTTCGTACCACACACCTACAAAATAAAATATAATGGACATACCTACAATAAAATTATAATTTTTACTAATAGCACCGAGACATCAGTACATATCTGTTTTTAATTTCTTTTTATTTGCAATATGTAGGTATTCTTATATTTTTAATATATATAATATTTACTTTGTTAATTTGGTAAAATATATTTTTATATATACTTTTTTTGGGAATTTAGGTCAATAGGACTTATACAGATATAGATATTTAGGTATATACCTAAACAATTATCTGTTACCAAGAATATGTTAACGATTGCGTCATATAACACTAATTACCAGACGGGTAAGTGGCCTAGATGCACAAATTACTCGCTATGTACAGTAATTACTTACATAATATACGAAAAATTGTCATTTTAAAAATCTATCAATAAAATCTGTTAAATAAATTATAGATTATAGATTTTAGCCCGTCGTTTCTATTCGGGGGAATTAGTGCTATAATACTCCGTTCCCCACGAACGAACCATTATCGAAACATTGAGTGTCCTGAACGAGAGCGAAGAAATGAAAGTGACCCAATCTAACTAGTGGGACTCGAACCCACAACTGCGCAACGAAATGAAGAAGAACTTTATTTGCTTCACGCTGTTGCCCGGATATCAGGATAGGCAGAGGAAGCCTAGTGTTAAGAAATCGTTCCCCACTTTCCGCCGAATTCTTTGCTTCGACACCAGAGCGAAAAATGAAAATTAAATATTTAATTTTCTTAAATGAGAGTTGAACCCGCACCATTCGCGTTCACACACGCATGGCCACCTGCGTCACGACTGGCCTCAACGGCTACTATATCTATATACATGAAAAAAAAAAGGAAAACCCAGTAAACTTGTAGATTAACAGCTTAACCTCGACAGTGTCCATCGAAACGTCGATCTAAACGTTTCATTTGCCCAGCTAACCTTAAATAAGCTTAGGGTGTTTACCCGAGGCGATAAAATGCACATAAAGTAGGGGATGGGGGAAGTATAGGGGAAGTAGTCTCAAGGGACGATTTGGCAATCAATAAATTGCATGTTTAATGACCCTTGCCAATTTCGCTCGCATTTATGTCTATGTTGTTTATTTATTTTCGTAGTATGTTTTGGTGTGATACTGTTAAGCTGGCCGGGTTTTAGCAATAAGAAAACGTAATGGATATCACGAAATAAGAGTGGTAAGAGATCCAGTGGAGACCTTCGCTTGACCTTCGCGAAGACAGTGTCGCTGATACTGGAGGAAGCTCTCTCTGGCTACCCCCCTAGATTAAAACATTAAGCTAAAACAATATCAGCGATCTTTATCATGAATAAGGCTTAAAAATATTCGGAATCCAACGAAATGTTCGATCAAAATTGAATTAAGTTATTGTCTACATGTTTAATTTTCATAATAATTTAAGAGTGGATCTTAAATTTTTTATGCATATTTAGATTTCTCCAATAATTAGATAATATGAAACGGGAAACAGAAAAAGGTCTATAATCGATAGAAATTAAATATCTTAGCTGCAAAACAAAAAAGTATTGTCGATAACGTGACGTCATAACAATGCATTCATGATAAATTAAGAACCGGATCTCCTACTTACGTCTTACGGCACTGCAAATTTAGATGATGAATTAGGTTTAATATTTTACTAATTTCTAAACTCTAAAAGCAATATGTTCTCCATTATCCATTTATGTTAAAGACTTGTAGACGTTGTTTAGAATTAAAGAAATAGCAAAGTGAAAATCGAACCCTGAACCATAGGTCAAGGAAGGCTTCAATTATATATGTGTAATAAATATTTGATCTATCGGGGTATGCCCCGAAACGACAGTAATAATAAAAATAAATAAATTTTTCATTAAATAATAAAATAAAATTTGTTTACGAAACAGGCCGATGTTTCTGCTCGAGTGCTGAGATCGATACGTGCTTATACTAAAATACAGGCACTCGATGAACGTCCAGCTGTCTATTACGTCAAACGTCTAACATCGGTTTTTATTGAATCCTTATTGCATTATTATGATCGAGGAAAAGCTAGTAACTAGTCGACTGCCTAGTGTTCTATTAACCAAGTCGAAGAAATTTGCCTTAGCAAGGCTTCTTAGCGTGGAACTTATATTTTTGCAGCTTGGTTCCAAAGCTTAGGCAAAAAAGAAGATAGTGTCGACACTTCTTTCTCCACTTTTCGCCCGATTTCAATTCTTGTGTTGAGTTATAGAACTAAACATCGCACTGTATTCAAAAACTGGTTTTCAATCCCATAGACCTCGCCTTCAATATTTAACCCCATGAAACTGATCCAAGACAGAATTATTTAAAATTTCTAAATATTATTTACAAAGATTTATCCATTACAATTTGATGAAAGAAAGATTGAAATCCATTTTATATACTGTGTACAAATTTAGGTCACTCCTGTACTGAGGGCTACTTGATCAAATTTGATTGATGTGGTCGGTTTGATGTATTAATATAAATTTTACTTATAAACAAAAAGGCCCTGAATAGTTTTCAAAGCTAATGGTGTTAATTTAGTTACGTTTTCTTTTAAGTAGTAGATACAAACCTTGGTTTAAATATATATCGATCGTCTCGAAAAGATATTACTTAATGATAAATTTACGATTTTCGTAACATATGATTAACATGTAAACAATCTACATTTTTTTACATTTTAATTAACTTTTCCCGCTAAACTGTTCCTATGTTAAGATTCCAGAATTCAGCGGAAAATGGGGAACGGTAGTGTCTACTAGGTTACCAGGTTCCCACTGATTACACTGCTTTGTGCGGGATACAGCGTGAATGTGTAATAAAAAATGTATAAATTTAAAAGAATTGTTTTTTATCAGGTCAATCCGTCTTTCATTTGTCGTCCAGTCGAAGATATTGTATGTTAGGAAGCTTATCGGAACATATCCAAAAAAACATTTATTTTTTTACAGAAAAAATAGAAAAGGTCGAGGATACATAAAATAGTAAGTTAAACGCAATACTCAGTAATGGACACAGCTCTTAGCAAATTAGTGATGTTCGCAAACAGCACAGCACTCGATGAAATTGAATTGACATCTGTCATTAACGATAACACGATCAGGTGTCGCTTTACGGAAACAGCCACATCCCTTTTAAGGTGATAATTAATTGTCATTTATAGTTATTTTTTCTTATCTGTGGATAAGGAAATTTTAAAATAATTGAAAAGAAATGGATCAAGATCTTCATGAATGTTTTAAGCAATGACAAAACTAAGAGATTATTATGGGTTCGATTCTCATTCGGGAGTATATACATATATAGATAAATAAAATGTTCGGTTTGCCTTGTCTGCTTAGGCGGGTACGTAGGTTAGGTATGTATCTAATTGTTATAGAAGTTCAGCTAGCAATAAATGTATCCCTACCACCCTAGGTGCATCGTTTTTATATAAATGAAACAAGGCTTCACTGATCTAAAATTAAATATAATTCCTATTTAATATTAAGTTTCGTTCTCCACTTTCCGCCGAATTCTGGAAGTACGGCGTATTGCGAGGCGGAACGAATAATTTTATATTTCATTCCCTCGAGTGGGACTCGAACCCAAACCCATCGCATCTATGCCACGAATGCCTCATCCTCTATTCAACCTCCAGTCAATATTAATGCTTTACTTTGTCCAATTATAACTGGCATTTGTATCTTAGGCTATAACGTTAGTCATCGCATATTTTAAATGATTATAACAATTGAAACCATCGTGGCGTGTAAACGCGACGGTTGTAGATTGGCTTTCCACTCGCCCCGTTAACAACATAAAGCGCGACGTTGAGCTCACCACTCAACAGTCTCCAAAATCAACCGTAAATTAGGAAATGGACTAGTACCTACAAAGGGAACCTAATATGAAGGTACCTCCTTAATATTAGGTTCCCTAAGCATTCCCAGATATGTGTGAGACAGCGTGGAGCTAAAACAATACGAATTAGCATCACCCGTCATACATTTTTATTGAACAGTCATACAAACCTATAAAATATATAAGATACAGTATTCACACTCGCTCCAAGCCAAGGGCACAGCTTATCGAGGGCGGCCAACAATAGCTGAATACAAATAGCGTTTAATAAACTTATAATGATCGACAAACTATACATAATGACAACACTTACGAGTGCCGCGCTTATTCCTGGACTCATTCAAAGGATGGCTGATATTTTAGCATATTATATACAATATGTTGTCTGGAGTCGAGGCAAAGCACGGCGTTGAGTTTCGCAGGATTGTCTTAACGCTAGGTTCCGTCTGCATACTCTGCTGTGTGTAGGATATAGAGTATAGCTAAAAAAAATCCAAGGATAGGTGATATTTCAGCATTTTATATAAAAATATTGGTATAAANTTAACAACATAAAGCGCGACGTTGAGCTCACCACTCAACAGTCTCCAAAATCGACCGTAAGTTAGGAAATGGACTAGTACCTACAAAGGGAAACTAATATTAAGGTACCTCCTTAATATTAGGTTCCCTAAGCATTCCCAGCTATGTGTGACAGCGTGTTAGACAGCGTGGAGCTAAAACAATACGAATTAGCATCACCCGTCATACATTTTTATTGCACAGTCATACAAACCTATAAAATATATAAGATACAGTATTCACACTCGCTCCAAGCCAAGGGCACAGCTTATCGAGGGCGGCCAACAATAGCTGAATACAAATAGCGTTTAATAAACTTATAATGATCGACAAACTATACATAATGACAACACTTACGAGTGCCGCGCTTATTCCTGGACTGATTCAAAGGATGGGTGATATTTTAGCATATTATGCACGCACAGGGGCACAAGTGTGTGACTGTAAATGGTTGTGGGTTCGATTCCCACTAGAAGAATTTAAATGTTAAATATTTGCATTTGTTCGGTCTGGAGTCGAGGCAGGCCACGGCGTTGAGTTCCGCAGGATTGTCTTAACAGTAGGATACGTCTACATACCCTGTGTGCGGGATATAGAGTGAAGCTAAAAAAGGTCCAAGAATAGGTGACATTTCAGCATTTTATATAAAAATAGTGGTATTGTATTTTCGTTCTATTGTAAACGTGATGATTATAGTTTCGATTCACATTCAAGGAAGTAAATTATTTTCCCTTCTCTGCTCTAGTAAGAAGGTGGGATCTTAACTCCTGTTTCGTCACTCAACACGCCTAATTAGCTTGGAAAGCGGAGAATGAATGTCTTGACACTAAATTCCCTCTTGCTAAAAGGAATATAGCGTGAAACGGAAAAAAAACTATTAGATTTTAAAAACAGAAGTATTTCAATACTATTATAATCAAGACATAAGTAAACAAGTGTAGGTACAGGCGCAAATATATACAGACAGCTCGCACGTTGAAAAGAGTTGAACGATTAATGAAACCAGCCTACGCTTTATCAAATTTATTATTCGAATAATATATTACTGTTAGCATAAATTGTTTATTATAGATTACAAATATGGATAATAATACCAATTATATTTGTTTTTGCTGCTATTATCGACACCTACGAGTATGTTGTCATAGAGCAGTATGTTCTTAATTTTCTGTCTTAATTTAACTTTCCATCAATTATTTTCTACCTTCACTCTTTAATACACATACAGCAAGGGCAGAGGGAAACTGGGAACCTGGTTTTAAGACAAACAGATTCCTATTAAGATATTTCCGTTATCCACTTTCGTTCATAGTTTTTTAAAAATTATTCATTAATTTTAATTGAAGAGTTTACTAGAGAATACCAGTTTTAGCCCACAATTTTGCTTGAAAAGATTACAAAATTTAAAATCTCGTTTCTTCTCGTCTCCGTAGAAGTTTCCGGAAATTCCCTTTTTTGTGTTCTCCTACCATGGACCCTCCTACCACCCTGACCACTGTCACTGTCACTTTCTCTGACTGACTTCGAATCTTCGGCATTTCAATATTAACTTTTTTAACCGAAATCTATGAAATCTCGTACAAACGAAATTTAAAGGAAATTTTCTTCAAATACCATTCGATAGATATCTATGTCAATGGACGTGAACGAGTGTTCGAGTAAACGCTCCAGTAGTCCAGTGATTGTTGCCGATAAACATGTAAATACATTTAAATCTCAATAGCTGGGTGCTCGGGCACGCAGACAACATGGAATATTTTAGAGGAGAACGGTTGAATGAACTTATGTATTGTATTTTAATGTGTTTTGGTAAATTTTAGGTGTTTTAGTTTTGATGGTAGTAGGTTCTATTTTTTAGAACTCAATTTGTCTTATGAGTTCTTTCATGAGGGTAGGCAAAGGAAACCTAGTGTTAATACACTACCGTTCCTACTTACTGGCCATTTTTTCTAAAAAATATTTATTTTCTGAAGTGAAAATTAAATATTTTCGAACCCATAACCGTCAAGTTCACAGTCAGACGGTGTACCGCTACGCCATGACGGCCTCTAAATTTAGTAAGATCTTTAATTTTTACATATATCGAGATCAAAATTTTTAAGAACAATAGAATAATTATTTTAAAACTTTAAAACCTCTTGGTAAACGTGTGTTTACCAAGTACTTGGTAAATGTTCAATGTTTGTTAATGTTTGTGTTTAGTCCTCTATGTAATTTTTTTATGTAAATATTTGAAAAAGATATGATAAAATTCTTCATTTATTGTTTTGTTATAAGTGATGGCGACATATTTTAACCGAATCTCTTTTAAACATACCTTTCCCATTTCATCATTTCTCCTAAATCATGGCTAATCTATGATTATTTTTGTTTCAGATCATTATTTCGAGCAAATATCACCTACAAATTATCACCAGATGGATTCCAAACGACGTTGCTTACAAGAATATAAAATGAATTACTTAAATTCTATCATATCTTAATTTTAGTGACATGTTATAAATTAAGTAATTAATATGGATCTAGAAACAAGTAATTCTACGCTCGACACTATATATCCGCGCGAGGCGACGATATTGGCGGCGGCATGTGCCTGTATATTTAGCATAGTTGGGGTATTAGGTAAGTTTTTTGTATATATTGTCAGATTTTTCTTTTTTTTTAGCTTCACGCTGTATCCCGCATGTAGCAGGGTAGGCAGGAGGTGCCTAGTGTTACTCCGTTCCCCACTTTCCGCGGCATTCTGGAGGCATTGCGTTTTTAATAGTGGAACTCAACGCCGCGCTTTGCCTCAACAACAGAATGAAGAAATGACAATATCAAATATTTCACTTCCTCGAGTGGGAATCGAACTCGCAACCTGTCGCGTTTACACGGTTGTGACCTTACCGAAACAGATTATAATATTGAAAGGAAAGTAGAGAACGGAGTGTCTTTTCGTCAGATCTCTCCATACATACCTACTAAAATTACTAAATGAATTCTTATCAAAAGTTCCACTTTTACAATATTCGAGTGCACTTGCCTATAAATATTAGTCAGTTATTGACAGGACGATAAATGATAATATTTTATTTACTCTATCCTAATGGAGAATCAGTTTGTTTGTATAATGCTTCACGGCTAGTGGATCATTACCATTTTGTATAGTATAAACATGTCAATTTTTAATACCATTTACGTCATATACATATACCTATATATATATGTATAAAAATCGAAATGTCGGTATGTACGTTTCATAGAAGAATGTCCAGATCCTATGGTGACGCAGTTAAAAATCCTCCTTAGGGAAATGTTTATATTATATACAAAAAATATATTTTCCTGGTTGTAGTCAGTGTAGTTAGGAAATGTGGCGTTTAAATTTAATTTAGATAGTAATTATTATTTCATTTTCTCACCGTAATAACGAGACAATACGCGGCGTTAAGATCCGCCACGTTATGTCTTGAAAATTTTGCAGAAAATAGAGAACGAAGTGTCTTACCCGGTTATCTTTACCTACCCGGCTAAAAAATAATAAAAAATATCTACTGGATAATACTAGGTAACCAAAGAACGCAATGACTTACATACATCATTTTATTTAGTAAAAAAAAAGATATTGTAGAACACGTTGAATGACAAAACTCAATCCTTGCTTTTATTAGTCACCTAATCTCTTATCCAGGGTTATGCTTGGAACTTGGAACCCAGGTGCAGGTTCAAAAGGTCCCTTTAAATACACAAGCGTTCACCTTTATTGTCCGAATTCCCCTATCTACCGGCACTAAATTAAAAAAATATTCCATTCGTATTGCCTTCAAAGTAATAATATTAGTACGTGACAGTAAAAAATATATATAAGTATATTTGATAGTAATTATTTGAAAAAAAAACGCCAATATATATGTTTACATAACATCGATATCAGTTTGCGTATCGATATGGATCATCGCTACCGTATCGGTTCGTAGAAGAAAGCTTGTTGCGCGTGCGCATATGATATTGTTAAAATTGTTTACTTAGTGGTAATATTTTTCATTACGCCAGCAGCGGAAATCAGCTTCACGCTGTATCCCGCACACAGCAGGATAGTCAGAGGGAACCTAATGTGAACATTAGATCCAATGCAGTGTAGAAATACTGAACACGTCTTAAAAAGTGTCTCTACTCTCTTTTTTTTCTAACCTAGGTCTTAAAAAACATAATATTAAAATTATAATATACTAATAGAACTTTCTGAACACATACGAACATAACAACTGCTTAGAATTAAATTGAAACTCAATCGTTTCATCGACGTCACGTGCAGCGCTCAGAAGTCGCCGCTTTATTGATTTGCTATACTTGCGATAAAAGTTTTCAATAAAAAAAATATGTTACAAATTTTTATATAAAGATATAGTAAACTTACTTACACTAGGTCTAGCCTATCCTGATCTGTGCGGGATACAGCGTGAAGCTGATAAAAATAAACAAAATAAAAAATATAATATTATAATTACATACATAATGAATACTCTAAATATTATTAATAACGCATCCTATAAATCTTTTATAGTTTATTACTACATAGGGGACGAAGGCGAACGTATTAAAAATAATATTGATAGATTCAATCAAAAAGGTTCGTTAACGTGACCTCGTATCTGCGTAACGGATTAATCACTTTACGTAAGAAACGTTGCTACGGAACGGAATGTTAAATTTAAAAAAAATCTTTCAAATCCGTTACGCACAGTATCTACATAGAAGTTGCAAAATACTAGGTACTATTATAGTATTAGTAAAAAAATATTTTAAATAATATGCTAAGTGCCAGCTGTGCCTCCAGTCAAAATCACCTCGGGCGTTTAGAATGTGTCATGTCACATGTGTCATACACAACTTTTGTTTACTTCCATTTGGCCACACGGGCGAAGCTAAAGGTAAAAGCTAGTTTAATTAAAAGCTAGCAAATATTATTATAAGATATTATTGCATACAATAATAATCTTAAATTGAAGAATATTTATTAATTCTACTGTTCCCTTATATTTTGAATGAATCGTCATTTTTTGTACTAATAACTCTGCAGTTAATATGTACAGCGAAAGTTTTATATATAAATACATATACTAAACAAACATACATGCACTTAAACTAAAGCAATTCTATTAAATAGTGCCGTATTGACACGTGCGCCATTATCGAAAGCAATTAACCACCCCTCGGCCATCTTGTCCAGTCCTGTCTGTTTACAGTTCTTTGTTTGATTATATCTATTATTCTTCACTTCAAATATTTTTATCTGTTATAAATTAGATTTTTTTTAATCTCTACGTATAGGTACGAGTGTTCTCTAAAAAGAAATAAAATCTTAGTTGCTTTTTCAGAAAACGTATAAAAAATAGTTTTAAAAAAATCGACGTAGTTTAATGGAAACTAATGGCTTAGTGGTCATAGGGCTTGAATAGTTTTTAATAGGCACCGTTCAAACCCCACAACGTTAAGCTTTAGTATGAGTTCTAAAAAAACGTAGTGCCTAAGGTTAGACTAACATTTAACATTATAAAAGTTTAGAAAAACAATTTATAAATATAAAATTAAAAAATATAAAATCTAGTTTTCAACGTGTTTTATAAAAATAACATAAAAAGTTTGTGGGCGGTGACCCATATACTCGACTGTCTTTGCCTTTCCATTAAAAAGGTTACTTTTTTACTTTTATTTTAAATCTATTTTCTAACTATATTCAATTTTTTGCTATGCATCGTTTACAACCTATGAATTCCCCCATAGTGTGCAATGCCAACCAGCCACTCTAATTTTATAGAGCCATAGCGGTCATTTCGATTTACTAAAATAAATATGAAATGAATATTGTTTAATCTTTCTTTCATCGCAAAGTTCCGTCAAATGACCCCACAAGTGGACTCGATCGATCACAGTCAAAACAGTTTAAATACAAATATTAATAGTAAATATTAATGTGAGTTTAGTCATTGGTTCTTGAGTGATTTTAATATAATATGTGTGTATGTTTATTTTTCATCCGACTGCACAAAGAAGGAAGGCCTTTAGGGCTAGGTGGTTTCCCCGAGTGGGAATCGATCCAACGACCATCGCGTTTATAGTTACACCATGGACTTATGACGTTGACGCTAAGACAGAAGTTGAAAGTTCAATTGCCACCCAAGAGATATCTTTCAAATGAGCATGAATGTTTATTCTCTATCACCTTTATATCTCTTAATGGAAAAAATTATATTTAAACTGTCCAAACTCATGCAGTGGAACAGTAATTGACTGACTGCAATGACATATACGCGATAGTTGTCGGTTCGAATCCATTCAGGGGAGTAATTACACATATATTTTTCATTTTATTACTTTGGTAAAAGTAATGAAGAGATGTATGGAAGTAAGCGGAAAGTATACAGCACTGAGAAAAAGTTGAGAAAGGAGTGTATTAACACTAGGTGCCCTCAGTTTACTCTGGTAGGTATATGAGGGGTACAGAATGAAGCTAAAAAATCTTCTATGAAAATAGAAAATAATTAACAAAAACACGAGGATCTAGCGTGTTCGGAGAAGCACATTGTATGGTATCGATCAAACTGTCAATTTATCAACCGGGGAACAAATGACCCCTTGACGCTATGTGGGTAAATACAATCGATCATTTTATTTTCAATGTTGTGGCAGAAATTATTTGTTTTGTACAGTATTAAAAATCTTTGGAAAAATATTTTTACATGTATTAGTCACTAGCTTTTAATCGTGGCTTCGCCCGCATCCCAGAAACGTGATATACCTATATGACATGTCAAATTAATAACCTCCTCTTTTGAAGTCGGTTAAAAAATGCAAAAGTTTAGCTTACAACATTTTTATCTCTCGTTTTCTTACAGTTCAACACCCCGGATGCTATCAATCATGACAAGGCAAAGTGACAGTTAGCGTTTCGCGCAAAAATTAAATGGTTATCTCATTTTAATTATTTTTATTGTAACGTACTGGCGTTGCTAACACGTCATCATAATGGTACAAGCTAATAATAACAGTAATGCTACTATAGTTACATATATGCCTCAGAGGCTCAGAGAGGGATAGTCAGGAGTCAGGACTTGACTGGTTTATGTTAATCTAGATGGGGAAACATAAATGACAAATATTATTTTGGGTGGAGAGTGGGGAACAGTAGGTTCCCTAACTTGTTAAGCGAAAAAAGTGTGAAGCTGTTTTTTTATATTAAGATTTTCACGAGTAGATGCAGAACCGATAACCAACTACATTCAATCATGTCTCTACTGCTTCTCAAAGGTGCGGCAAATACCAATAAATATTAAATAAGAAATCTAAACGTTGACTTCCGCCGAAAATTTGACGAGAAAAAAGGAAGTGTCTTACACTAGGTTCCCTCTGCCTACCCCGCTATATACGGAAAAAGTGGGAACCAAAAAAGAATATCTAATATAACTTATACTAATAGTTCCACCACAAGAGTTCCACTTAGAGATATTGAATCGATACGCAGTTTTAACCAATTGTGTATTAGGTTTAATTGCGAACGCATTGCAATATACGCAATTAATGACTCACAGTCTAAAATGTTAACAGGATATGAAGATTCATGGCAATTTGCTTGATAAGTTCTATGCATTGATGACATCAGCATGCATCCTTACATTATAGTTTTAATTAAATGACAGAGAAAAATAATATTTTTTATAAAAAAAAGTGTAAACAAATTGACGTGTGGGATTTGAACCCATGACTCTTGGAAACCGTACAGGAGATATCACCACAAAATCTAGTCTCAGAAGAGAGAAACAGTAAACCTTTACCCAAATGGAAATGGAATGGAATTCGAACTGTTAACCATTTCGATTAATTTAGTCCTAACTAAATTAAACCGCTCGAAATATATCATTTATTACACAACCGACACTTTAAAACAACACAATATATTATTATTTTATAAAGAATCTCAACAGTCAACACAAATTTAAGCAAAAAAACAAGACAATTGTACTTGTAACAGCGATATTAGATTACGCAGAAAATAAAATCAAAAAACTAAAAAAGTGCCTATAATTAATTGGCTAGACCATTTAGACTATTTTCGAGAACTGTGAATAGGAGGCCATCCTGGTACGACACAGTGTTTGACTAAACCCGACGGTTGTGGATTCGGTGCCTACTCGGGGTAATTAATTATTTCCATTTCCTCGCTCTGGCCACAATACAAAACGTGGTGGCTTGTATTCCTTTAGCGGTTCGTGGAGATTGGAGTGCCTTACCACTCGGTCCCTTCAGCCTAACCTGCTATATGCGGGATATAGCGTGAAACTAAAAAAAATGTACATCAAGTTAATATTAATTATATATTTTTTTCCAGGCAACTTCATCACAACAGTAGCACTCCTCATGCATCCAAAGCTTCGTGGCCATGTGACCACCATGTTTGTTCTATCACTCTGCGTATCAGATCTGCTGTTCTGCAGCATCAATCTGCCATTGACGGCGAGCAGGTATGGTCGTTTATATTAAACTTATGTATCTATAAGACTATAATTATTGATTCGCCACTCAACACGTAATGCCTCCAGAATTCGGCGGAAAGTGGGGTACCTCTTGCCTCCCCGCTTTTCCCCTCCTGCCTACTCTACTACATGCGGAATACAACTGCCGGATCTTGGCATCTCAGACTTGAGAGCGATTTATAAATACGGGTAAATTTAGCAAGGTTATCTAAAATATAAAAGGTCGTATGACCAAAATTCGTCGTTCCTTTTGCCTCTCACCCTGAAGATGTGGAAAATGGAAAGGAGAGAACTTCTTACTAAGATCTTAGAAAAATAAATATATTCAACGGCTTGTCCATAAAAATACATCGAAATTAATATCCATTATTTTGAAAATAAAATGTCAAAATGAATATGTTCAAAAATACATTCGAGGCACGCTCCCAAACATATGTTAATTAATATAGAAACACAATCTTGTGTGAAACACGACGCCAGTCAAAGCACATGTCAGCGAAACGAACGACTGTTACAAAAAAATATTAATTTATCGCTTACTTATGGAGAAAAAAAATGCTGGAATTTCAATATTTTACAGCTTATCGGTGTTAGCTATTTTGTTTTTATATAAGTAGGTTTTATATTTAACTAATGAACAACAGAACAGTTTATGCTTAATGAAAATGCTGCAACGATTTTTTTAATTGCCGAAATATTTTAAAATAATTATGTCAATGAAACTAATAAAAATAAAGTTTTTTTTATTTTCACCGTAACGCTTAGGGCTCCGTACTCTCTACTGAGTAAAAATGAAGTTATTTTTTTTATATTTTTTTGCATATATAGAAAATTTTGTAATATTTTTTTTGTTTGTTATGACTTTTTTATTATTGGTGTCACAAAAATTACGCATTGACTATATTATAATATGTACAATTGAATCGTTTAGTTAGCAAAAACTGTGCACCTACAAAAAAGTAAAAGAAAAACATTCAAACATTTGCTATGTAATGACTTTTAAATAAAATATTTCAATATCTTAAAAAATTAAGAGCCGTCATGGCGCAGTTGCAAAACGTCTGTCTCTAACGCGACGGTTCGTTTTCTATTCGAGGGAATTAATTTCTTCCATTTCTTCCTTCACGAAAGTAGTGAGTAGCGGAGTCACGAAATCTCTTGAAAATTGAGCGGAAGAAGAGAAACGGGGTGTCTTAACACTAGGCTCCTCCTATCGGCCTATCCTATTAAGCGGAAAAATCCGAGAAGCTGTAAATAACTATAAATATTATGAAATTGTATACATTTACACGTATTTTCTGCAGGTACATAAATCAACAATGGGTGCTTGGCCCGAGCCTGTGTCAGATGTTCGCGTTCGTGTTCTACGGCAACGAGGCTGTATCGTTACTGTCTATGGTCGCTATCACTATTAACAGGTAAGACCTCTATGTATATGTTGTATGTGTCTCTACATGGGTAGCAGTAATCGCAGTGTCATATCACTGCGATTTATTTTTTGTTAAAAATGAATTTTATATATTTTAATTTCCTCACTCTGGTAAAAAACCAAAATGTAGTGTTGAGTTCCGTCACTCAACACACAATGCCTCGAGAATGCGATGGAAAGCCGGGAACAGAAGTTTCTTAATACTTGGTTGGCAAGTTCCTTCTGTCTACCCTGCCATGTGCGGGATACAACGTGAAGCTAAAAAAAATTGTATATCTATATCTTTTTTTTCGTCTCTCTTATCATGCATGATAACACTGACATTAGGTACCCTATTTTTAAATCATGACATTTTCCTGATCTGAGATTTTTGAATGGTGGGATATGCAGGTTACAGTCTGAAATAGTCTAAACTTAATATATATTTTTAAATTAAAATCAGCTTCACAGACCCACAAACTGCAGGGTATCCAGAGAGAATCTAGTGTAAAGACACTCCGTTCCCCGTACAATATATTTTTTTATTAATTATATTTTTAACTTAATATACTAACCCTGATCAGAAATCGAACCCAGTAGCATTATTATTGCATGCAATCCGTTAATTGGAAGAAAAAACATATAGTCTCTTACAGGTAAATATTAACCCGCGGCTACTCTCATAAAATAACAGTCGTAAATTGTCAAATTCTATATATATATTTCAATACGATACGATATACATATTTCAAATGAAAAACGATACAAGATAGCATGTAAGACATAAACAAAAAAAACCCGAAGTAACGAGATGAAAGGTGTTTATATGAAAAAGAATATAAAAGAAAAATATTTTCGTCGTACAAAATTGAACTTGTCGAAATTGTGTGTAGGTTAAAAGCTACGCTTTTAATAACTGAGCCCTAATGTTTATAAACATGTCAATAAATAAAAAAAAATAACATTACACATTTCAATTTCTATGTATATGGTTGTGTGAAGGCGTATAGTGGGAGGGAGAGTTAATTTTTTAATAAAAACTATTCTTAGTAATAGAAAGCTGAAGAATTAACCAAATATGGTTATGCTAATCTCAGAATTTCTGGTAATAAAATTAAAAAAATTGCGTTGAATAGTCTATTTATCGAGGAGGAGGAGGAGGCTATATCACTTATATTTTATTAGCCTCACGTTGTATCCTGCTGAAGCCAGAGAGAAACTGGGAACGTAATGATAAGACACTTCCATTTCCCGCTTTCCGCCGAATTCTGGAGGCAATAGTGAATGGTGAGTGGCGAAACTCAACCACACTTTGCCTCTTTACCAATTTACCAATATACATACAGAACCTTTTCTATATTTCCAATACACTCTTGCACCATTCCATTCAATACAACCCAAAACATTACCATTAACCTATAAACATTCTTAACGAAATTAAGTCATAAAAATGACGTCCGACGTCCGCGATGTAAGATGCGAGATGCATTGCGTTTACAGCCCGGAAGAGATAAAAGATAAAAGGGGATGAGGCTGAGAAAACAACGCGAGTTGTTCTTTAATATGACACCGATTATTTAAAAAAAGATCGAAAAGGTTATATTAACAAGCTTAATATCAACTTGAACGTAGCGGGACTCGAACCTGTGCCTCCAGAATCAGCGGGATTCGACTTCTATATTAAAATTGTGTTAAATTTAAGCATTTTATGAAAACTAAAACATATATTTTGAAAATTGCAACTTATCTAACTTTTGAACTAAACTCGCCTTTAATATACTACCTACATGATAATCCTATTTAAAAATAGGAAGATACTATTAATATATAGATAGCGTAGCTTTGAGCTCTGCAACTCAACACGCAATGCCTTGAAAGTTGGACGGAAAGTACAGAATGAAGTTACTAAATTCCCTTTGCCTACTTTGCTATACACAGGATGCAAGGTGAAGCTCAGAAACTATTTTCATAAACTATATTAGTTATTTCATGGCGGAACCCAACGCCGTGTTTTCAAATTTCAATTACAAAAATAGTTTCAGAGGAAATAAAACATGAAAGCCAAACTACTGGCATTGTTAAATTACGAGTGGGCAAGAGTGAATCGTAAAATAAAATACGTGGGAACACTCAAACAGTGTATAAACGTCCGCGGGTTATTTACTACCATCGTTCGTGGTGTGCTGCAATTTAAAAGCTACTTTTTATATTATTTTATGTATATATCTCTATAGTGATTAATAACGAGCCACTCAACATGTATGCCATGCCTGCAGAATTTGGCAGAAAGTGGGGAACGTTAGTGTCCTAATGGGATCAGAACACTGTCTTAACACTAAATCCCCAGATAGCCTCTGGCTACTCTGCTATCTTGGAAACCGTGAGGCTAAACAAAATTATTTCCCTATATTTTGAAGGACCGCTTCACGCTTTTTCCCATATAATACTAGAGAGAACCTAATGTTAAGACACTTTGTTCCCCATGCACTGTACTGTAGTGTTACGGAATACAACTCTACTCTTCTCTCTTGTTATCAGAGCGAGGGAATGGAAATAATAAGGCAGAGGAAACATGTTCATATATATTTTACTATAATTATAGATTCGTAACTATCTTAATTGTAAGCCGTTTAATTGCAATTAGAAAATGTTCGATTAAATGCAATGGGTGCACATTATATTCTCACTCCGGGAATTTATTTTTATAGCCTGAAGTTTCTGAGAATCGAACTATATCTAACTCTATAGTATATTTTTCATTACTTTCTCACAGAGAAAACATGGAACATATATTCGGAATATGGAACATGTTTTCGTTCTTTCCGCTTACCTAATTACGCAGGATAGCACAAAATCAGTAGTTCACGAGATCCACCAAAACACTACGAGACCAAAGACCCGTCCAAAATACCTAGTCAGCAGGTAGTTAGGTAGGTCTCTCCCAGTGTCTAGTTTACATTAACAAAAACTTAATTCATTCACGATTACAAACTGCTATAATTCTCAACAAACTATACAAATCACTATAATTTTCATTTTCTAAAGCGTTATTCTCACACTTATCTTAGTAATTTAGTATAATAATTAAAAACATATTAAAATTTCGTATACAAATTTTAACACGGATGGTTTCCAAACCCATATCATTATACTTATAATTTATGTTTTCAACATGTAAATTTTCTATCACACCATAAACGACCCCCATGTTTAAATAACTTATTTAGATGCGTTTCAATTTACAACTTCCATTGTTAGATTCTAAAAGAATTTTAAGTGCATTGTGTGGAGTGATTCGAGTATTTTAAGTAGGACGCCCTAAGCTTAATGCTGATAGGAAAAGTAATGTAAAATGTATATGTATGTAACTAATCGTGGCCGCCCTGAACCTAGCTGCGGGATACTCAGCAGTTTTGTTTTTTTCTATTTTTTATACTTTAGATTATTTTCTTCTCTGTCAGTGAATAATGTGAAGAAGTTCAGAAACCTTAGCCCCAGGGGGACCGCTACTCCTAGACTGTACTGTATAGCAGATATAATATATATAGATAAATATTCTAGGGTTCAATCCACATCCATAATAATCCATACATAGTATAAATATTTTCATGGGGGTTTCCACAAATCAGAGTAGAGGTTTTTTTTTTTTCGCGGGTAGAC
>JAKRZM010001168.1:71398-117692 GCA_036379175.1 Heliconius cydno galanthus | reverse complement strand
GAATATTTATTAAATATATTTATGAAATTATTTTCAGTTTTCAATAGAGAGATGCGTTAAGCAAGCTCATTTTGGGTGACGTTTTCTAACAACAAACTTTGCAAATCGTTGCTTAGCAACGACGGTTGTTATTAACATGGCGGAATAAATTGCATATCAAATTAATAAGTATTTTAATATATTAGTATATATCGAAAATAATACAAATATGAGAAAAAAAAGTATACTATGTTCATCCCGAGACCCTCAAGTATCTCTATATGAGTATCTTATCACAGTTAAATTAGCGGTTTGGCCCTGATTGCGTAAAAGACAGACAGACAGACAAAGTTACTTTCGAATTTATAATATAGGTATGGATGTTTCGAACTTTAAATGGTATTTCCTTACTTCATATCTATCGTTATATTAGGTATAATAAAATTGAGGAGTTTGTTTAATTAAACGCGCGTATCTCAGGAACTAATGAAATATTTAACTTAACATGTAATCAGCTATACTTTGTCTGTATCTCCAATCTTATTTTTTTCAGGAACGTCTAAACGTAACGAAAATCAAACGAATTTTAATTACATATATATGTATTTAATATAAACAATGTTTTTTGTAATTATTAAATCGTGCGCTATATGCTTTTAAATATTCAACTTTTTTTTGTGAATTCTCATTCTTTGTCCCATTTAAACAAAAGAAGCTGGTTCGAACAAAAGAAGCTTTAATATTTAAAAGAGTGTAAATAATAAGCCTTATTGAAAGTTAAAATTATGAAAAAAGAATATTTTTAAAATATTATAATATACACCATAACGATACAAAAAGGACGTGGCAGCCATTGAGAGTATATAGCCTATAGCCATAGTACTAAAGGGACAGCATCAGCCTGTAAACACGACGGTTGTTTGTTCGATTCCTGAGAACTCTACACGCAGCAACACGCAGCGTGTTAAATTTGGACGGAAAACGAAGAACTGAGTGTTTTTTTGACGTGACATAGAAATTTTCACATTCGCTTATTATATCAGAATATTTTTTTATTATTATGCGGGTATTTTATGATATTAGTCTCGCTTAATAAACTCTAAAAAGAACTGCCATAAACAAAGGTTCCCCTTTATGTATTTTATTAAAATGACAACTAAGAGGCCAGAGTGTGTGACTTAAATGCGACAAGTTGTGGGTTCGATTCCCACTCGAGGAAATTATATATTTATTATTTGATTTCTTTGCTCTAGTGCCTTCCATTGCCTGTTGGACGCCTCTATAATTTTAATTTTAAAAAATATTTTCTTTTCATTTAAATGAATATTATTTATGGATCTTCAAACGCTGGTCTCTGCATACTTCTTTCACCTCGTCCACTGTTATCAATATATTCAGACGACGATATTAGGGGGTCCTCAACAGATCTTTTACGTTACCATTCTCCAATATCGTTAATACTATGTTCTCGTAGATCAACTAAGTATTAAATCTCACAATTTTTTTCCAGATATACTCTCATAGCGTACTATGATATGTACTCACAGATTTACACCACCACGAAGATATGGATCCAGTTGCTTCTTATATGGCTGGTGTCCTTCGGATTAATGGTAAGGGTAAAAATATTTTATATACGAGTAAGAACTTTGAGGCCATCGTGGCGCAGCAAGGGTTTGACTGTAAAGCGACGGTTGAGGGTTCTATCGCATTTCCCCCATACAAAGCATGTATTTTAGTATTTACTTCTGTAAGTGTGGAATAACACTTTAAAAGTGTTAAAAATTTTACACCATTTTATTATTAAGGAAATATTGAGTAATAGTTAGTTTTATGTAAGGAAAGTGATCAAGTCGAAGTGATTTCATAATAATTTCTTCGAATTAGTAATTAAAAGGCACATTTAAACGGCCGATGACCTAAGCATTGCTAACGTATCGATATAAGCCGTTCTATATAACATTAGTCTATCTTCCCAAGTCTATATTCCCAATTCGTAGTACAAATGAAGTAAACAGCTCTTGGGACCAGTTACGCTCTTCTTTCTCTTGCTTTTTACACTTACCTTTGAGCTCCCACAAACACAGTGACGCTATGGAGACTAAAAGAAGAGTAGGAAATCTCCCCTAATTAAATTGCTTAGGGCGTTGTGATGCATCGGTACAGCGTCAGTTAATAAAAATAATTCATTCCCCAAATGAGAATCAAACCCACAAACGTAGAATTTACAGTCAGACGTTGTTTCGGCCTCAAAAAATTATATAATAAACAATTATATATTCAAACGTTATTTAAACAAGCGAGCATTATGAAGGAAGTGGAATTAGTTCGTTGCACTTCAACACTCGTATGGCTATAGTTAATTGCTACGAATTAAGCGCATCCGTGTACAGCCCGCTTTACACTGCGGCTTAATTGTCAAATACTTTTTTATGTTTTTTTATTGTTTTTAATGATTGTGAATAGCTGGTTTTATCTATTTTTCGTTGTGAGGGACCTTTTATATTACTTTTTATTGTCATTAGTGTCAATTACAATGTCTCCAATCTGTTAATGTTTTCGTTTTTGATCGAATCTACTTATGTAAAAGAAATAACGAAAACGTCTCTTAATAAATATGCCTAAAATAAATTAATTATTATATTAAAAAAATAAAGTTACTTACATATAAGCTGAAAGTGAATTTTACAAAAAAATACACCTTTACATATTGTTTATTCATAAAACGTATAAAATAATTATAACAGAACCAACCTTCTTCTCTTACCGCCGAATTAACCGTTCAAAAGATTTTATATCGAGCGGCGGAACCCAAACCCGCACTATCTCTTATTATCGTACCGTAATAGTGCTCACAACTATCGCGCTTAAAGTCACGAAGACCTCGAAGGAACATATCATTCCTAATATTTTTTTAAAGCTAATTTTTTTTTTCATTTATAATCGCTCCCACTCATACTTTAAACTCGTTAATGGCTGCCCACGTATAGCATTTCCGTAATCCAAACTAATAGAATGTACGTCGATCATGTTGGAACAATTTCGACCAATTGTCTCTAACGCGTTTTAATAGCGGTGAAGTAATTGGGGATTGTTAGTGAATCATACAATGCGTGAGGTCCCTGTGTAATTGGTGTGATTTTAATCTTCTTCTTTTGGAAGTTTACTTTATAAATCCGCGGCGTTGAGTTACGCAACTTAATAGGCAATGTCTCGGAAATTTGACAGATAGATAGCATAGTTAGATTCTCTCTGCTAAGCCTGGTATGGGGTAAAAAAGCGTTTATCTGCTTTCTTTTATATGTTAGTTGTGTATACCATTGTAATTTAGATTATTTTAAACACGAAATTTCTAAAATAGACAAGTGTATAATAACGGAGCGTTTTTGTTATATTACTTTTGCGGTAGATAATTATAGATATGTAAGGAAATTATTGATCTTATATTTGTTAGTTAATTATTTTTTTTATATTCACGCTGTACACACGCACATAGCAGTGTAGGCAGAGGGAACCTTGGAACCTAGCATTAATACACTCCGTTCACTTCCGTTCCATTCCGAGTAAAAATCAGATGTATAACCACAAACTGCGTTTGTACAGATCACATCAGACGGTGGACCCCACCACGTGAGATAAATCTCATCTTTCAAAAAAAATCATAACATTGACTAAAACGAGGCATGGAGTATCTTAACACTAGGTTAACTCTACCTAGCCTGCTGTATGCAGGATAGAGAGTGAAAATGAAAGGGAATTAACTAAAATCCTTCTTAATTTCTAGATACCACCGCTCCTAGGTATATGGGGTAGATTGGGTCTAGACCCAAACACATTTTCCTGTACAATCCTACCAAAGGACGGTAGGAGTCCCAAGAAGTATCTCTTCGTGTTCGGCTTTGCGCTACCCTGCGTAGTGATTATAGTCTCCTACTCTTGCATTTACTGGCGCGTGAGAGAGAGTAAGAGAAAACTAGAAGGGCGCAGGTGTGTATGTGGGTGAGATATCTTTTTGCATGTTTTGTATGTTAATTTAGATTGCATAGAAAACAATGTTATTTAGACAATTTGAAAAAACCCAATATTATTAACATTATTAAAAAACTTGCGCGAGATGAATTAATGATTAAAGTAAATATTAGTAGATATAATTTTAAAGGTTAAAGGGCTTTCCTAATGTGATGTAATCAGTATGGTTTATCAGTTTCATGGATATTTTTTTATTTTCTGCTATATTATTAGATAAGATATTTAAGTAATAAGTATTTATTTTTAACCGATTTCTGTAAAAGGAGGAAATTATCATTTCGACCGTATTTTTTGACATATGCATGAGAAAAAAGCTTTGAAATAACTCCATATATAGTACAAGCTTTAAATAATAAATTACATTTAGCTAACAGAATATTAGAAAAAAAATTGCCTGTTATCAAAATATTGTTGGGTCAGCCATTATTACATCAGTAGTTGCCTAGATTTAACGAAATTTAATAAAAATGATTATATTTAAATTGTTAAAATAAACTGTACCTAACTGAAATTTCTTTATCTTTTTCCACAGCAAATTGAGCGGCCAAACAGCAAGAGAAAAAGAAGAGGACTCTCGTCTAACAACGCTAATGCTGACAATATTTCTTTGTTTCTTAGCGTGTTTCCTACCTTTGATGATAATGAACGTGGCCGATGACGGCATAACGTATCCCTGGCTGCATATCATAGCTTCCATACTGGCGTGGGCATCTAGTGTTATAAATCCACTTATATATGCAGCAACTAATAGACAATATAGGGCTGCTTTTGTGAATTTACTTAAAATATGCAAAAATAGCCCCGTGGCTCGAAGAACCACGTGGGGCAGTCGCACTGTGGGGCAGTCCTCGAATTCCCCACATTGTGTTGATAAACGAAATTTGAAAGAGAAACCTACTAAATTGTGAATTTAGCATTAAAAGTATGAAAATGGTTAAATCAGCCCATGGATTAAAAATAATTTTAAAACTATACCTGGTTACAAAATGTCTACTAAAATATCTATGATTTATAAAAGGTAATAGCTGTCTGTCTAGTTGTCTAATTTTATGATTATATTTTTTTTAATCTATGAAAAATTCGATGATTGTATAGAAAATCTATTTTTGGAAATTTTCTTAAAATATGCAAAATTAGCCTCGTGGCTCGAAAGACCACGTGGGGCAGTTGCACTGTGAGGCAGTCCTCGAATTCCCCGCACTGTTTTGTTATACGAAATTTGAAAGAAAAATTTACTAAATTGTGAATTTAACTTTAAAATTGTATCTAACTGTAATTGTAACAGGCACCAGTAATTTAATATTTTTGATTATAATGTTAAAATATTATAGATGTTACAAAATGTCTACTAAATCTTTATACATATTAAAATAATTACACAGCTTTCTAATTTTATAATGATAGTAGGTACACGTTTTTGGAATTTTGGAGAAAATAATCTTATCAAAACCTGTTTTTGGTAATTTACTAAAAATATTCAAAAATAATCTAGTAGGGACAGTTTCCGAGCCCACGTTGTGTTGATGAACGAAATTTAAAAGATAAGTCTAAGATTTAACTAGATTAGATTCATATATTTGGTTAAATTACATAAGTAATAATCATTTTTTTTATGATTCTGCGAACAAACTACCTATTATAGTAAAAGATAAGTTTTATTCACATAATACAATATTATGTAAATTACAAATATTAGATATTTCAAGACCATTTTCCAAATAACTAAAATATCGGTAGTATACGAATATAACTTTATAAATGAGTATATTATAAGCTTTCATTTGTTTTTTAGTAATTTTATGCACTGGTTGCATTTTGTAAATATTAAAAAACAGTAAAGAAAATATTTGCATTATTTCAAATTATATTTTATTATTTATTAAGGGTATTATATTCTTAGTAATTTTTAAAAAATATGCTTTGTAGAAATGATTCGTTAATTATTTTTATTAGTAATATTTTTAATGTAAATAATTTAAGTTATGTAAATATAAATATAAGGTAATAGTAAGAAATACACGACCAAAATAATTTATATAGATATATTAATAGATGAATGAAACCTTTTTTATTTTTCTTTAATAATTCTTAAATTTTAAATACTGTTTTAATCTATTCATACTTAATTGTAAACAAAAAAGTCATGTTAATATTAAAATTTTCATAATTGATATACCTAAAATTTAAACTACTTCATATTCTATTCTTTCTTAACTGAGATTATTATGGAACACTTTTCTATTTCTGTCATTGAAACATTCCTGATAATTATAATTAAATACCGTTTTTGAATATAAAACCTGTATAATACCAAAAATTTTAAAATATTTAATATGTGAAAAATATAGATGAATAATTTCACCAAGACTGATATTAAAAGTCAATTAGAAATATGGCAACTATAATTTTATGTAATATTATTATAATTATAAGGCAGTGCTAAAAGATCTATGTCTATAATGGTTTGTTATAATTTAAATGATTTAAATAAACCTTTTTTTTGCTTTATTATTTTTTATATAAACTAATTTAAAAATAAAAAATATAACAATATTAATTCGATTGTACATAAAAATAATGGGTAATATTTTTTAAACTTATTATTTGAGAATTTCATCGCTTCCGGTACTGAGTTATTCATTTTACGTATGATTTGTATGATGATTAGTATATCTACTTACTTATGCTTGGAATAATAAATACCAAAGTTTAAATAAATGTATATTAAAATGTCTTATGTGTTTTATTATAGATAATATTATTTTATAAATATCTTCTATAAAATTCTGTAATTTGACTTTTTCTATGCTTTTTTTATTATCTGAAATTTATCAATAGAATAAAAATTATGAAAATAATTCATTTCTTCACTCTGATGTCGAGGCAGAGCGAGTTCAACACGCAATGCGGAATTTGGCGGAAATTGAGCAGCGGAATGTCTTAACATTAGGTTCTCTCTGCCTACCCTGCGGGATACAGCGAGTAGCTGTATGCACGGAACAAAACCATTAAATTTAATATTCGTAATTCAATTTCATTATATTATACATAATTTCTTATTCGTACAACTGATGAAAATGAATAATCTTTTTCATTTTGAAACACAAACAAACAAAATGGCATTTAAATTTAATAATCATCTCTGAACCGCGTCGTTATTAATATGCAAAAATATATATAAAGCCACCGTGGCTGACAAATGAACATAATTAATCTAAAGTCAGGTGTCGAGCCATTCCGCCATTAAATACAGTGTCGTTCTTCATTTTTTCCTTGAATTTAAATTCTAGGAAAAAAGTGAAGGACGCAATTTCTAACACTAAATTCTCTGTACCTACCCTGCGAGACTAGTGCGACACATGGTGTGAAGCAAAAAAAATTAAATTAAAGATATGATATGCGAGACTATTATAAATTTATTATCTGTTCTGTTCTTTCTATTATGGCGTTCCGAGCGTGCCAGTTGAGCACAAAATCACTTCGCCAGTGTCACGTTGAATGGAGAACTCACGAAAGAGGTTGTACGGTAAAAAAATGGAATAATATTACACAACAGAAAAATGCATGTTTAAGAGAGATTCAGGCATTTATTATCTGTATACTGGGAATTTTACAAAACTTGACATTTTCAAATTTGACAATGGCAAGACGTCAATACCTAAATTGTAAACATTTTGCATTTGCTAATTGCTTGTACTATAATTGAGAATTAAATAAAATGAATCGATTTAAAAGACATAAAGTAAAAAGCGAGATGCCGGAAACATCTTCTCAAGCAAAACAGAATGAAGAACATGATTTAGCGTATTATATTCACGATAGAGTGGAACTAATGCACCAAGTATTCTCTGTTATAAAACCTAAGGAGTTAAAAGTAATGGCACCGGAATGTGTACAGCATATATCGATTGATGATTTACAAGAGCTTTGTATGGAAGAGGTTAGTTTACTGTTTAGTTTACTTTTTTCGTATATTTAACCTTCGAACTATCACTAAAATGATCATAGATCTCAACGCCGCATTTCATCTAATCAGACTAGCAAACTTCAATTCAAATATTTGTTTTACCATCAATATATGTTTTTTTAAATTAATTATCGATTTTTGTGTCATTATTTTTTTCTCAGTTATTAGGTATAAGTTCAAAACGGCTATGTGCGATATTGGATGGAGCTGAGCCTCCTACAGACACCGAGTCATCAAGTTCAGAACAACTAGAAACTATATCTCTTGATAGTATATCTTCTGATGATGAAATTTTAAGTCAACATAGTCGTAAAAGTAAGAAGGTGAGACCATATTTCAAATAATAATTAAAATTCATTAATTTAAGCTGTGACAAAATAAGACTAATGAGCTATATTCTAAAAATATTCTGCAGAAGGTTCCCTTTCTCCTCAGTGAAACAAATAATTTTCATTATCTGATAGACAAAGTTTATATACTTAAAAGTCTAAAGTCCCATCACCTAAAATATTATGCAGAACGCAACAAAAATAATTGAAACAATTGGATTTATGTAGAAACCAACATATTATTTTATATTAACCTCCATGAAATTCTGTAATTAACCGAATATATATAAGTCTTGTAATATATATATAAGTCTGAAATAATAACAAGTTATTACTTTATGCTTATAATGCAGAAGTTATAGTTAAAATACTTGTGTTTTTTCTCCATTTTGTTAACAAGTTTACTTAAGAATATACCTAGTAAATATTTTCTCTTGTTAATTTTATTTCAGCACAAACACAAAAAACACAAATCAAAAAATAAACACAAACGTAAAAACAGTGAAACAGACAAAGAAGAAGACAAATCTAAAGCGTCTAGAGCCGGTCTCACAGTACTCGAGTTATTGGAATTACAAGCTAGGGCCAGAGCTATAAGGGCTCAGTTACAACAGGATGTTAATAGTAAGAAAATATTAATAATTATTGAATATTTTTTACTCTTTTGAGAGTGAAAAATCTAAAATTTTCATTATTCTCCAAATAATGGAAATTTTTCGAGACATAACATGTTGATTGGCAGAACTCAATACCATGCTATGTCTCATTACCAAAGAGAGGAAATGAAAGTAATTAAATACAATTGTTTTTTATTATTTTCAAATATATGTACGCAGTAGATGTAAATATGAAGTTTAATTCTTTTAGTATTTGAAGTATTTTTTTATGATTTTTTTCTCTAGGTTCTCTTTGTCTATTTACATTAAATGAGAAAATTAGAAAATTACAATGTAATAACTCAATGTATTTTAGCTATAGGAAGGTTCTTTTTTTTAATACAGTATCATCAGAAGTGGCAGAAGAGCCCACAGATAAAAAAGATTCTTCAGATGAAGTGGAAATAAAAGAAGAACCAGCAGAGGTTGTAGAAATAAGTAGTGAAGATGAAAAACCAAGAATTGAAGATTTACCAGGTAATTTTAGTTGTTGTTTTTTTTATTACAAGTCAGAAAAGATGACAATAATTAAGAAAATGTAAGAATTTAGCTATTTCAGAGCTTTGCTTTTATTTTATTTTTGAGCTTTGCTTTTATTTTATTTTTCTAGCAATTTAAATAAAAGAGAAACCTACATAATAATTATTTAAATAAATGTATAAACATCAAATTTCAGTAAAACCTCCATCTCCCATTCAAGAAGTCTCCAATAACAAAACGTCTACTACAGTCACTAAAAGAATAAACGATTTAATTATAACAGTACCTCAGACGAAACCTACGAAAAAAATTAAACTAAAAAGAAACATTATAAGCGCGCCAAGCACTTCTACAACAGCTAAAACTATACCTACTGTTTTAAGTGTTAAAGTAGATGAAAAAAATGAAAATACTACTATAGTAGTAAGCGAAGGTAGTAAAGATTTATCAGAACTGGTAGAAAAAAACAATAAACAGAATAAACAAGAAACTACAACTAAAATGAAGAAAAAACTAAAGAAAGTAAAGAAATGCAAAAATAAAGCAAAAGATGGAAGCGATCATGATGAAATAACTTTGCAACTATCTGATACAGAAAAAATGGATTTACTCGATTTTGATAGAAAAAATTACGATAATTTGACTTCTTCCGGTTCAGAAGATTCAGAAAGTAGCTCTGATAGTGAAAGTGAACATAATGTTGATAATGAGAACAATGAAGATAAAGTTATTGAAACTACACAGACTATGCACGATACAAATGAACCAACAAATAACGAGCTGGAGGTATTACCAGAAAAAGAAATGGAAAAAGATGTTGATAAAGAAATTAAAGTAGTGAGCCCTAACAGTGGTCAAAACGTAGAAAAATCTGATGTAAGTGACATATTAAAAGATAAAATGCAAGTTGTATCAAATATAAATGCAGCAGATAATCAAAATGATGTAGAATCTCAAGAAAAGAATGAATTTCCATATGATACTACTGAAAATGTTAATACAAGCAGGGAAACAAAAAGTACTCAAGAGCAAATAGAAGATGGCGAAATAATAAATGAAGAAGACAAAAAATTGTCTGAAGGAGAAATATCTGAACACACATCTGAAGTAGTTTGTATATCAGACGACGAAAACGTTAATAAAAAGAAAAAGAAAAAAGATAAAAAATCTAAGAGGGATAAAAAGAATAAAAAGTCTAAATTGGATTTTCGTGAAGACGGCGACCAAAATTTTTTTATAGAAACTCATAACTCAGAACAAAAATCAACGGAACGAGACACAAATGTAATAGACGATGATATATATGAAATTCTAGAACTTTCCGATGATTCATCGTGTTACGAAGTTGAAGGAGTTACTATATCAAAAGAACCAACGAAAGCTGAGATAGAAGCTTTATCGGCTAAAATAGATGAACAAATACACACCGACACCGCAGACGAATCGGAAAAAGCGGAAAATAATGAAGAAATTGAAAATATTTCTTGGCGCGATCGTTATTTAGGTAGTAAGAAAGTAAAAAAAGTACTTTCAACTTCGAATATATTAAACGCTCTAAGAAAAAAGAATAAAGAAATAAAAAATAAACTAGAAGAATCTAAAAAACTTGAAGAAATGTCTTCTAAATCAGATGATCCTGTGGATGTTATTGAAAAATATAAAGATATAGTTGAAGGATCTATAGATCATTTTCATACTTTAGAAGGATCTACGAAATATGTAGATCCGGTGAGTGAAGATAAAGAAGGAAGTGGCGAAGTGACTACAGAATTGAAAATGGATGCCAAAAGATTATTAAAAATGTATAAAAAATTACTTAAACACAATGATATGTATAAAGAAAAAGATCCAAACAAAAAGAAAAAGAAGAAACAAAAGAAAAATAAGGAAAAAAGTAAGAGTATAGAACCAACTATTAATTAATAACTTTATAAGTATATTAATAAAACTAAATAGAAAACTATTTGTATATATTTCTTTCTTTATATATAATTAAAATGTATGAACTTAGATGTTTTATCATATTCATATATGTGTTGTTATTATTAATATATGTACATAGTCAATAATATATTTTATTGACAATTTAACGATAATAACTCCAATTATCTAAAACGTGCAAGATCAATTTGTACTTTTTATATCCTCTGAAAAGACAAGACTTGCATCTGTCATAAAAAATATAAAGTACTTAAAAAAATAAATCAGCTTCACACTGTATTCCGCACACAGCAGGGTAGGCAGACGGAACCTAGTGTTAAGACACTCCATTCTCCAGTTTTTGCCGAATTCTGGAGGCATTGCGTGTTGAGTGGCAGAACTCAACGCCGCGCTTTGCCTCGACACCAGAGCGAATAAATTTAAATATAAACGTAAATAAATATTTCACTTCCTTGAGTGGAGATCGAACCCACAACCGTCGCGTTACAGTCACACCCTTGTGCCGCTGCGCCCCGACGGCCTCAAAGCAAAGTACTTGCTTTATTATATATATAAATTTAATAAAGTAAATTTTAGAAAATATAAGTCTGACTTTTTTATAGAATCTAAGGAATAAATATTATTACAGAATATTATTTTTCGTATAATTTTATATCAAGAATCGTTCATAAATGTACAATCCCAATCTGGCAGCACCTAGCTGTCAAATTAAAAAAATAAAATTTGAATGAAATTGTCTTTGGTTACTTGAAGTTGTCAGTGACGAGGTCTACATTTACAAGAGAAATTTTACGTGAAAAATGGCTTCAAAAAGGATCGCTCAGAGCTCTGTGAACTGGGCCGCTTTAGCCGAAAGGGTTCCCATTGAACAAAAAGGAAATCTCGCCGCTTTCAAAGCCAAGTCCGATGGCTATCTCCGCAGGTTAGTTTTGACAATGTTACATAATTTTAACATTGATTCTTCTTAATTATCTTCTTGTAAACATGGAATTATTTAACATAATAACTAATATTACCTTATTTGTCGTATATACATCAATTACTTTAGATCGAAAGATAGTGGAATTGTACTAATATACAATTACAATTTTTTTAGGGTCCTAGCTAACCCCGCTGAGGCACCCAAGATCAACTGGGCAGCTTATAAACAAACAGTACCTATTCCTGGAATGGTGGATAACTTCCAGAAACAGTATGATGCATTGAAAATCCCATACCCTGCTGATAACATGACAGCCCAGGTTGAGGCCCAGTGGGTGGAGGTTAAGAAATCCATTGAATCTTTCATTCAGCAGTCCAATGCTATGATTGCATCGTAAGTAATGTTTGTGAACAAAATAAAATTTTGATATTATTTTTATATATTCATATTTTCAAAAATTAATTTAACCTACAATTATGTTATACCATAAGCTTTTTCATATAAATCTTTCATGTTCATATCAATAATATCCATATTTTATAGCATAATATCAATAAATTTCAGGTATCAAAAACAAATAGAAGATACCAAGGCAATCCTCCCCTATGATCAAATGACCATGGAGGACTTCAAGGATGCCCATCCTGAGATCGCCATCGACCCCATCAACAAACCTACCTTCTGGCCCCATAATGAAGAGGAACAGCTGGACTATGTCAACCCTGACAAACAAGCCCACGCACACTAAATTGGCAACTAAATTACAATTATTTTCTAGAAATGCTAATAATTTATGATTTAGAACCTCTGTGTACATGCTGTTGATACCCTTATATGCCATCAAGAAAACAATATGTAATTTATGATGTAGGAATAAAGTGAATTGTTTCCAACTGCAGTTTTTTATTGACAAACATTTTATTATTTAATAATAATAATAAACACTATATTAATATAATTCCCACACAGTAATTCAAACCAATTTAATACTATATATAGCTAGCTATATTAATATGAGAGGTAATTAGAGAATGGAGTGTAATAACACTATCTTTATTTTATTTCCCTAATGTGAATACATACAATAAAGAAAAATAAAAGGCAATATTATGAAATATTATTTATTAAATTGCACATAATCATTAATTCTTTAATACTAAAACTACAATGTATCTACTGGAAATAATAAAATTCTTATAGGAAAAAAACCTTGAAGCATTTAGCTTAAAAAAATATATTATTAAATTTAAATATTAATGTCGGGCGCCATTTAAATTTCTTGGATCTTTTTTGTGTATAATAATAAAAATAAAGTGTGGCATTGAATATAAGGAAAAACTGAAAATAATTTAATATATTAAATATCCCACATTTAGTGGTAGGCAGAGGGAAGCTAGTGCTAATACACTACATTGACCTTCCGCCCCCCTTCTCGTGTAATTTATGGCGGAGCAGAACACCGCAGCTTGCTTTACTTAAAAGAAGAAAACATTAAAAGATATTTTAGAATGGTGGCTAAAAGAAAATCTAATTTCTATATGCAATTTTTATTATTTGTGCTACACTATTTACTATGAATTCAACATTTATGTATTGTTAGTTATATTACTTACATTTAATAATGTTCAGAAATTTGTATCAAATTATCTTATTTTTTTTATACAAATCAAGAAATCTATATTAAAAAAGTTACTATAAAATACATAGATAATAAACAAAGTAAAACAAAGGTATTAACGGCACTGTATGTTATAAAACATAATTAAGGAGAAAAAAAACTAGTATATTACTATTTAGTTTCTTGAAATCTACTCATGAAATGAAAGAAATAGAGAATTATATATACCTCACTACTTCTAGTGCACTAGGTTAAGGTCACTATAATAGGCATTCTCATATTTGAAATTAGGGTCCTACATTCCTAGATTCAGTGTCCTCAATAATAAAGCGCACTAATAGCTTATCCATAAATTATAAAACTCCTAGACATGTTAAAACATTTATTATATGATACAAATTTCTAATACAATAAATATAATGTATTTTTTATTAACTTTTAATAATTTAATATGTTATTTTTTATTATAACCTTTAATAATTCCGTAGTTCCAAATCCAATTTTCAACTACTATTTCTATTTAATATTTCAGTACATGAAGTCTAATTTTAAAAACTGAACAATTTATGATGGAATAAATTGAAGATACATATTATTTAAAAAGTAAGACAATAAATAATTTAAAGGCTCAAAAGGCATATTTAAATTAAATCAGAAAACAAGAAAATAAAAGAAAACCAATACAAATACTATAATAAATCTATTTTTTCATACATATTATAATAAAACATACATTACTTTTATATAAAAAAAATCAATAAACGATAGTATACCATGTGAAGTATACTATAATTACAATTGCAGTTAAAATTTTTTTATATATTTTAATGACAATGTTATAGTGTGTGAGTACAGATTATAATAATTATTTGTAACCAAGTTGAACCTTAATCTGTTATCGTTGAACCAAAAAGAAAATCAGCAAATCTCTCAATTATTATCAGAAGCTTGTGGTTGCGAATACATATTATAATAACTATTTGCCCCCGAGTTGAACCCTTGATTGTTCTGGTTGAACCCTTGTCCAGATTGGTTGTATCCTTGGTTATACCCTCTTCCGCGGCCTCTGCCTCTACCTCTGAAGTTTCCCCCTTCTCTATCTCTAAAGTTTGGTCGATAACTAGAACCTTGTTCAAAGTTTTGACCATTTGAACTATCGTCCCATCTTGATCCTGTACAAAGATAATTATTAGTAAATAGTTTTTAATTCAATAATATTCAATTTCAAAATAATATTTACCTCTGTCCCCACCAAATCTGGACCCCCGGCCTCGTCCTCTCCCACCGCGTTCACCGTAGGACATACTATCATCACGATCACGGAATCTGCCGCGACCTGTGTAATTAAAGTTTAATTATTTATTATTATAATACATACAGCCCGACAAGTACTTTAGAAAAACAGGCCAGAGTATATCTATACTGATTTATACAATGCGGATATTAAATAAAAAAAATCAAAATACGAAATCAAAGGGCGGACCGAACATAACTAAATCATGTTCATGAGAACTAGTTTTTCTTAAGCTTGCTTATATTCCAAATAATCTATACTTTTAATTTACTTATATTTTAATTTGTAAAAGATATCAGAAAAACAAAAATATATTCTAATTAAACTCACCATATTTTCCTTTGAAGCCCATTCCACATTGCGCCAATTCCAACAACTTGGGATTCACCACTTGATTCGCTTCTTGTAGAACTGATAATAGATCTTTAGCCTGAATAGATAAAAAAATCTAAGTAATTATTACATTTAAATTTACCATTTTTTGTATGTTTAAGATACTTCTATCATTTAATTAAACGCAATTCTTTCATAATTCGGCGTAAGTGGGGAACGGAAGTGTCTTAATGGGAACAGAGTATCTTAACTACAGTGGAAAGTAAATAATGTATTCACGGTGGTACGGAAATATTCACTCAGTGTGGAAATCGAATGTACAACCCCAGCATATACAATAAAAATATTATATATTAATATTATCCAAGTTGGAGGCCGTCGTGGCACAAGTGTGTATGTGAAAACGCGGCAGGTATTTTCATTTCTAACTCTGGGATCGAGAGGGAAAGCGCGGAGTTGAGTTCCGCCGCTCAATACGCAAAGCCCTCAGAATCCTGGGGGAAAATGGGAAGCGGAGTGTCTAGCAGAGTGAACACAAGGCTCCCTCTGCCTATCCTGCTACATGCGGGACACAAGCGTCAAATTGAAAAAAAAAGGCAAATACTTACACACAAAAGTTAATCGAAAAACATATTTTAATAAAAGATTATATAAAAAAAGATATTTTTTTTAACCAAAACATACCTTAGCTGAATTATTAGGCGTGAACAGCGTATAAGCAGTCCCAGTGTTTTGAGATCGGCCAGTTCTTCCAATCCTATGCACGTAGTCTTCAGAATTGTTTGGATAATCGTAATTTATCACAAATTTCACGTCCTCCACATCTAAATGTTATATTTATCGTATATATTTATGTGAATGTTCGAAATTATGATTATTATTTTAACAGATAGATTTTGTTAAGGTATTATATAGATTGAATTCGGTTTTGAGGGAATAAGCCTTTAGTAGTATTTTTTTATGTGTAAATAATTTTTTAATTTAAAAACTTTTATTATATGATAAACTTGAAACTGTGTGGAGGCAGCAGCTTATGTGCGATACTCGTACAAACTGGCACATGCCCGGGATAAAGCGACGCAAGACATCGCAAAATGTTTTTACGTCAGATTCCCAGGACACGCTGTTTTGTATTCATGCCTCTGTAAAGGAGAGATTTGAGAAGCTACCAGCCAGGAGTTACGGAGCAGTCAGCATCCGTGCAGTCGTGATGCATGATATGAGAAAAAATGCTCTGACTACCGCCGTTTATACATTAAAGAACTTGCAAAGTGGTGTAGGTTGAGCCGGAATGCATTCCCGGGGAACGCCGGGATGAATGCAAGGAGAAAGAAGCCCAACTCCGACAAATACTAATTGGCTGACCGGCTGAACTATTCAATCACTATAAAAATTCTCATTCTCCTCTCATTTTCTTAAAGAAAAAGGCATATTCCCCCATAACCCTCAACACGCATATCATATAATTACCTTTATGTAATAATCGCTGGTCATTCATCANTTAGCTGAATTATTAGGCGTGAACAGCGTATAAGCAGTCCCAGTGTTTTGAGATCGGCCAGTTCTTCCAATCCTATGCACGTAGTCTTCAGAATTGTTTGGATAATCGTAATTTATCACAAATTTCACGTCCTCCACATCTAAATGTTATATTTATCGTATATATTTATGTGAATGTTCGAAATTATGATTATTATTTTAACAGATAGATTTTGTTAAGGTATTATATAGATTGAATTCGGTTTTAAGGGAATAAGCCTTTAGTAGTATTTTTTTATGTGTAAATATTTTTTTAATTTAAAAACTTTCATTATATGATAAAATTGAAACTGTGTGAAGGCAGCAGCTTATGTGCGATACTCGTACAAACTGGCACATGCCCGGGATAAAGCGACGCAAGACATCGCAAAAAGTTTTTACGTCAGATTCCCAGGACACGCTACCATTACCATACCATACCAAAGGAGAGATTTGAGAAGCTACCAGCCAGGAGTTACGGAGCAGTCAGCATCCGTGCAGTCGTGATGCAGGATATGAGAAAAAATGCTCTGACTACCGCCGTTTACACATTAAAGAACTTGCAAAGTGGAGTAGGTTGAGCCGGAATGCATTCCCGGGGAACGCCGGGATTAATGCCAGGAGAAAGAAGCCCAACTCCGATAAATACTAATTGGCTGACCGGCTGAACTATTCAATCACTATAAAAATTGTCATTCTCCTCTCATTTTCTTGAAGAAAAAGGCATATTCCCCCATAACCCGCAACACGCATATCATATAATTACCTTTATGTAATAATCGCTGGTCATTCATCACCACCATTGTTCAAGATCCTTCTTTACACTTTACAACCGTCAGTCATTTGCGTAGCCATTATTTAGTTTTGTTCTTAAAATCTCTCATGACAGTTAACCAAGCAAATATTGCTCCTTTTGGATGTGTGGTCTTGTTTTTTATATTGAAAGATTTTTTTGGGGTGTCTATAGAATAGTAATTATATTTATGTGGATTCTTTATAGATTATAATATTATGTGGTATCTAATAAACTTTGTGATGTATAATTGGAATTTATATATTTAAAGACAAGCCAAAAAATATTCTTTTATATTTAAAAAAAACGCTTTAAAACAGTACTTCAAGTTAGAATAACTAATAATATGTAATAAAATATGGCATCCTTTGGACATTTTGTGGAATTTATTGTTATTAATACTTTCTTTTTTAAGCAATAATTAAATGTTTTTGACTTTATATTAAAAAAACTTCCATAGACACCCCAAAATCCCCAAGAGATGATCTTTTGACATTAATCATTAATCAAAACGCCAAGACCACAAACAACCCCCCAGCATCATTTATAGAGGCAGCATGCAACAGTGTGCGCTGACAGCACTGTCATCATTATCATTAATATCATCATTATTATAATGATGATGATCATTATAATCATTAAAACTGATCATTATAATCGTCGTTAAAACTGGAGGTCAGCAACACACAGCAAGTTTACCGTTATCTGCAAGCATGCGCCTCTGAAATGAAAATATTTGAGAATAATGCCGAGTCAGTCATGGAAATTTATATTTTTACAGGCCTGGATTCATTTGTACCCTATATTTATATCTTTTTATATATATTTCTGTTATTTTCTAACCATTTATATGATATATATTTGTTTTAAGTTACTCAATAATAGGGTACTTTATTCCATGGCCCTGGAACATTCCTAAATGGCAATCGACCATTGCTTTGTCATTTTAATTGTTCCAATATTCACTTTTATTTGCAATATTAATATTTTCACATGTATGAAATTAATAAATACATAATTGGTAAATAAATACAGGCCTCTGTATATAAAACAATTGAATTTTGTATTGAAATGCTAATGCGAAAATTAGTGGTAAAATATATCCTTTCTTATGTGAATACTGGAACTTAAATTTATTCATGCTTATGACAATAAATGAAAAATATTGAACGTTTTCTGTGGACAGTCTTAAATTGTTTCTTTTTTCGTTTTTATTTACTTAACTTATTAATTTTATTTTATTTAATTTTATTTACTTATATTATGTTATTTCCTGAGAAAAAAAATCAAACCACGTAATAAATAAAAAAAATTACAAGCTAAATTCATTACATTAGATTAAATATTCACTTTCATGTGATATTACCATTGACTTGAAAAATGAACATTAAATAAGACCTAAAAACCATCAATAAACCCAAATTCGAAGCACCTAAAATAAGCTTCCACAGAAAAGTTTTATTTTCTTCATTGGCATTTCTGAGGGTATATGCAAAACGGAGACTTCCCGTCAATACCACAGACTATACATTAGAATCCATAGACTATATAAAAATCAAATCACTTAGCAATGGTATAGCCTGAGCTACGCTCCTGACTTTTGACACCCGACACAGTACGAGAATATTTAAGTCAATATTTTAACAGTTAAAAAGCCTCGTATCTGTGTTTGTATCTTTTGTTTGGTGCCTTTTATTTATTTATTTTTTTCATTTTAAATTTTGAAATATTCGCAAACTTTTTGGAGTGATTTAATTCACTTTAGAATTTTGCAAACTTAATTATATTGTTAATATATAATAATAAAAATTATGAAATTATTTAATAATACAATCAATATCACCATTATACTTGGTTTTTAAAATAACTTTTATGTGATCATTGTTAACACCATATTGATTTTTTATGTTATTATGTTCATATCTTTGATCTTGCAAGACTGTTACTTGGAATGTATTACAAATTTGGACAAGTTTGCATATATTTCAAGACAAGTTTCTAACGATTATTTTTGTTTTTTGGCGGGAACAAATCACCACCGCATTATTAGTAATAAAATTGAAATGGTGGCACAAACATCAGATTAAATTGGACTACTTTTACTTATATTCTTGTAATAAATGACCTTTTGATATTTCAATATACCTTAGTTTTGAATATGTACCTACATGTATACTGCATATGAAAAAAAACATATATATTTATGTTAGATAAAAAAGGGTAAGTGAAATAGTTCTTTCTATGGAAATGTGAAATCAAATCTGTATGTTTGTGTGTGTGCACGGTTGTCTGACTGTGTGTGTGCGCATTTGCATGTTTTTTAAATAAACTTTTGTGTCAAGTATACACAAATGAAATTTAGTATGTGAATATATTATAAATTTGATATGTATCGCGTACTTAAATCACTGCACCATAGTGTACACATATATGTCAGTATGTATCTGTATATATCTATATATATACACATATATATATATATATCTGTGTATGTATATCTATGCCTCTTTACCAAGCCCCCTGGCAGCGACGTCGGTGGCGACCAGTATGGATGAGCGCGCGTGCCTGAACTGCTGCAGCACGTAGTCGCGGTCCTGCTGGTTCTTGTCGCCGTGTATGGCGAGGGCCCGCCACCCGGCGCGGTTTATAGTTTTTGTTATGTCATCCACCTGATGGAAATAAGCGTTAATCATGAATAAAATAGAATATTGTTTATTGCACACAAAGATATATAAAGCCATCGTGTCTTACTGTTAGAGATTGCCTGAAGCAAGAAGACTGCCTTCACATTCCTTTTACCTTGTGTTAAAACACTTTATTCACTTTTTCCTAACTTTCCACCTAATTCTCAAAACATTTCATGAGTGACAAAACCCATTGCTGCAATTTACCTTGCTACCAGTGTGAAGAAACAAAAATAATTCATTCCCCCAACTGGAAATCGAACCCACAACCATTACATACTTTCACTAACCTTCCGTTTAGTCTCAGCAAATATAATAGTCTTAGTTTCCTCCTCGGACGATATTTCTGTTAACAAAGTCAACAATTTATCATTTTTCTCCCACTCCTCACAAACATCCACTATCTGTAGTATATTATGATTGGCGGACAGGGAAAGGGAACCAATATTAATTTGTATATAATCATGAAGGAACTCTTCTGCTAAGTTCTGGACTTCCTTGGGCCATGTTGCTGACCACATGAGGACCTTGAAATTTAAGAAAAAAATTGGTGTTAGTTCAAATTTATCTGCAGTATATTGTTATTATTGATGATATTTATAAAATGGTAGAGATAGTTACAAACAATTATACAAATTGCTTTTAGTTTCGTTTTCAACTGGCGACTGAAATATTTATACTTGTATTATATAATTTTTTATTATGTATGAATTTGGTGCATTGAAAAATTAAAAAAAAATGTATTACACAATTATAATGTACTAACTTGTCTATCTGGCCTGATTTGTTCAATAATTTTCCTTATCTGTGGCTCAAAACCCATGTCCAACATTCTGTCGGCTTCATCCAACACTAAATACGTGCATCGACGCAGATTTGTCGTGTCTACAACAAAAGTAAATAATTAATAACATGTTATTTAACAATGTTTATTTAGGTTTATTATGGCCGTCGCGTCGTGCAGGGTCACAAGCGTGCAAATGTAAACGCAACATTTATGGCTTTGATTCCCTTTTTGATTGAAATTAATTATTTAATATTTTCATTTCTCTGTTGTGGTAACTAGAAAAAGATATATACATAGAAGAATCAAAAATTATAGATTGATTTAAATATGAAGCATATAAATAACATGTAACATGTAAAACACAGTTGTGGCGCAGCGGCACTGAGTGACTATTAGCGCAACAGGTCGTAGGTCGGATTTGCACTAGAGGAAATTAAATATTTTATATTTCCATTTTCTTGGCTCTGGTGTTCTGGCTCAAGGCAAAGTTACGCCACTCAACACGCAATGTCTCTAGAATTCAGTGCTAAATGGGGAACAAAGTATTTTAACACCATGTTCCCTCTGCCTACCCTGCTGGGTACAGGATATAGCATAAATAAAGTTCAAAATATAATTGTGTATAATAATTAAACCAATCTAATCTTTTTCCAAGAAATCTATAGATCAACCAGTAGTTAAAACTTTATGTGTAATAAAAAAATTAAACTAACCTTTTTCCAAAAAATCAATCAATCTCCCGGGCGTCGCTATGACAATCTCCACACCTCTCTCCAAAGTCCTGCCCTGTGGTCCTTTTGGTGCTCCGCCGAATATACAAGTGTTCCTCACATGAACACTTTGTCCAAAATCTTGAGCTACCTAAACACAAAAAGAAAACATATATTTTATGTTTGTTTTTCATTTATACCATGTAAAACATTTGGGCCATCCTGGCACAGTGTCAAAGCACATCTAGCTGTAAACAAAATGACTGTAGGATCAATCTCCACTTAGAAAAATATATTATTTTTACATATTGAGTTGCCAGGCAACATTTGAATGGAAAGTAGTAAGTACTGCTATGTATAAGCACAAAGCTAAAAAGTATAGAAGTAAATGTAATGATTAAGGCTATCTTTGCAAATAGGCCATTTAATATTTGATATTTTAGCTTTTGATATTGACTTGTATATCTTTACCTAAAAACCTTATAAAATTGTTAAATATGTTCTATGTTCTATCTATGATATTTGCTCATTGTCCTCTCTGGTAAAAAAATAAACTAAGTAAAAAAATAACAAAACTAAAAATAAAATTATTCAAATTACTGGCCACAGGCCATTTTTGCATGGATAGCCATAATAATTAATTTTATAAATAATTTATGAAGTAATAATAAGCTATTTAGTACATATCTAAATAAATTATAAAAAATGTCAAAGAAAGAATCTACACTGTTCGACTTTTGATTTTTGCAATTTTAGTTAAATGAAACACTAATTGGATTAATAATGTATACTTAGTTACTAAATTATGAAATTAATCTGGTTAGTTTCATTTAAAATAGTTTTAACTATTTTGTTTAAAAAATAAATACATACACAAGCAATATATTATATTGAAATATCTAAATAATACTCTAAACACAAATATAATTGCAAAGCATATAAATGGGTAAATAATTGACTATTGGAAAAAATAAGTGCTCGTAACAAGGTTACGTTCAGAAACCTTGAAATTTTTTTAAATATATAAGTTTAAAATATTTAAGAAAACATATAAAAATTTTAAATATAATGCACCTAAAATTACTAATAAATAAATAATGATCATTCTTAGCAATAATTTTTGGGTAAAAATTGTAAATGAATATACTAAAAACTAAAAAACAAGCATGCAAGAACTTGAAAAGAATGCTCCGCTATGTGATCACAACACATGGGCAATAAACAAGAGACAGGGTTTAAGTCTTGCTAGATTGAAATATTTATATGTTTTCTAAAATATTTTTTCTATCAATAGTGCATAGCACTCAAAATGTTAAAGGTATTTTCAAGTTGAATTTAAAACCCTAATACATTGAGGTTTTCGAACATAACCTGCAGTGAAATACTAGTTTCTACATAAAATTATTTAAACAATTTACTATATCCATGTTGTTTGGATTTCCATCTGACACATCTGTAGTTATCCCATTCATTGAATGCAGAGCCTTGGTAGCATTGTAAAAAATAAATTATTTACTTTAATTATAATAGTAAAATAAGAATTGGAATTCAGTTATTATTAAAAGGTTTCTGATATTTAAATGAGCACAAATTCTGTCTATTATCTTTAAGAGTTAGACTCAGGCAGTGTTAATTCTAAAAATATTTATTTACATATTACTTATAACAAAAATAACTTAAAATTGTATATATACCTGTTGAATCTGTTGTGCAAGCTCTCTAGTTGGAGCCAATACAAGAACAATTGGCCCTTCATCCCTCAATAATCTAGGTTGATTTATAATGTGTACTATTGCTGGTAGAATATAGGCCAAAGTCTTTCCGGAACCAGTCTGAGCAATGCCCACCATATCTCGGCCAGACAAAGCTATGGGCCAACCCTGAGCTTGAATAGGTGTAGGATTGGGGAAGCCCTGCTTCAATATCTCTTTCATAGCATAGTCAGGGAAACCTCCTTCCTCGAAGTATATGCTAGGCGCTGGCACATCTCGGCCTTTAACAGTTATTTGATGCTCACTCCTATACGCCTCGACGTCGGCCATGGAACGCCTTTGGACATTTTGGTGGGGAACGTAAAAGTTCTTTTGGAATGGTGTAAGTTGGACATCAGCCCAACGGATTTTACGTAAGGCACCACCGGGTTGATCGTTTTTGAATTTTCCACGGAAATCGTCACGGGAATCACCACCACGGGGACCTCCGCCTCTACCACCTCTGCCGCCTCCACCGAACCTAGGGCTTCTGTCTAAAGATCTATCACTAGAACGACCTCTGGAACTCATTCCACCGCGACCCCGGCCTCTCGAGCCGCCTCGTCCACCGCGACCACGTCTATCGTCGTACCTATTAGCAAAATTCCCCGTTATTAAGCTATTAACAAACGACAATAATAAGACGCAAATATTATTCAGAACTTACATTATTACTTAGATCTTAATTGTTTGCGAAACACAACTTATCAGTTATTTATAATATAGTTTTAAAATGAAAATCAGATAATTCAATTATTTTTAAAGATATTTATTTTTCCAGCAAAGCTACTTTACAAGATAGCGTTAGTAAGCCGCCATTTTTTTCACATAATTCTTAATGTTGGCAGTACATACTACATATTATTGATGTGACGTGTCAAGAATTATTTATTGAATTATAATTAAAAAGTAAATTACATCGGTACCGTATATGCAGTCCAAAAGCTGAAATAAATAACATTCATCACATCATATTTTGCCAAACTATTTATGTAATTTTAATGTATTTTTTTAAAGATAACGACTGTAGTTAAACTTATCTTAAGGTAGAGCGCCAATTTTAAAAATATTAAAAATTTACATGCTTATTTAATTTTTTTATTTGCAAATACTTATTAAATACAAACTTATTTTTAACGTTATTTATAGTAAACAATATTTTATATTGTTCTTTAAATTTTGGCCTACTAAATCGATATACAAAATGCCCATTATTGATCAAATATCCCACTCACAGCGACTACATTTCTTTTACTACTATTTCATCAGAAAATGAACGGTTCTATTCCAGCATTTGAGAAACCTCATCCACGGATTAGTGTTTTAGATTGGACCAGAAATATACAAAGATTGCAAAATGAAGCCAGGCTTCGTCGTTTCGAATCTTATGAACTTCGGCAAAGAGCAAATCAACTTCGTAATGAGACTTCTGTAACAACGCGATGGGACACATATACAAACAACGAACTTATGAGAGATAGGTATAATATTTTTTATTTTTCTAAATGATATAGTTGAATGATTATTTTTGTTTTTAATGATTTTAATTAGTAGACTACTACAGAAACGATATATAAATTGAAATATTCTTTAGTGGAGCGACAATAAATTGATACAATTTAACATAATTTTAATTTCAGAATATTCGAAGTACAGTCTTGGAGAGAGAAGCAAAGGTTTACAAGAGAGCAAGTACGAGATGAAATCAGAGTATTGAAAGAAGAAAAAAATGCAACTGAATTACACCTGGAATCACTTCAAGTGCCATTAATGGTATCTTCACAATGCCTCTCTAACCGAGACCAGAGAATCCCTCCAGAGTTAACAAGAGACCAACTTGGAGAAGAATTAAAACAGGTATATTATAATATTTAAGCATATGACTTAGGTGCTATATGCTCAAAAATGTATTCGGTTGTTTACACAAGTAAGAGAAATTTCGTAAAACTTTCTAAGTGTAAACTAGTCCGTATCAATTAAGACTAAACTCCTCTGTGTCTCTAAGATATAGCTATCAGCAATAGCTGCCTTTGCATGCTCTGGATTTATTTTAAGATTGTCTTTTATTTTTCTCTATAACAGCTGTTGTGTTTGTACAATAAACTATTAATTAATAAATAACTTCTATCTAGATAGAAAGGTCTATAAGTCTAAGTCTAAGATCTATCTATAAGTAAGAGAACGATGCGTATGGTATGGATTATGGAATGGTGACAATCGAATAACAAAAAAGCAATGATAATAACACTTCATCTAGCGAAATTAGAGTAGTGAAAACGTTTTAACCTTTAAGTATAAAAACAATGGCTTTAAGCTTACTTAGGTACTATCTTTACTTACTCCAATCTACTTATTCATATTAGTATACTGTTAAGTAGAAATATAAACTTTAATAAATTTTAACATAATATTAAACTTTCAGGAACTATATATTATAGAAAATAATAAACGCGTTTTGACTGATGTATGCCACATGGGCTGGGAGAAAATAAAAGACCTAAACAACGTATTTTGTAGGCTTGAACGAGAAATACAGAACAAGGATGATGCTCTATACCTAGAATATAACGTTAAAGATTTGAATAGAGAGAGTTCCGATATATCATACAAGTTAGATCCTACAAGAATACCGCCCAAGTAAGATTAAACATATGTTAATATTTCTATATATTTTGTTCTCTTATATCATTTACTAAGTATAACGTTATAGTAAATTTTATTAAATTTTAACATTTTAATCGAATTTCAAAATTCACGTTAAGCTAGCCTTTTTCTTTAGTTCAATGTCTGAAGAAAGCTACGTTCATTGTATAGAAAATACAATTAAAATAGCAGAACAACTCATGCGGGAATCTAAAGAACTTCGCGGAACAATGTTCAAGAGTAGAGAGCAGGCGCGGAACCAAATGTATGCTCAAAGCCAACAGGTGGAAATGATTATGAGGAGACGAGTTTATGATATACAACGTGCAAGGAATGAAATGGAATGGCAAAAATATAAAGTAAATTTATTATTATTTTTATTTATATGAGGCCAGTCGTTGCTCGATGAAATATTTAATATTTTTTCGCTCTGGTATCGAGGCAAAGCGCGGTGTAATGTTCCGTTACTCAACACGCAAATGCCTCCAGAATTCGACGAAAAGTGGGAATCGCTTGTCTAGGCTACTAGGTTCCATCTAGCGTGAAGCTAAACAGTTATTAAATAAAAAAAAACTTTATATCTGATCTGTTCTTTGCTTATGGGTGCGACAATCAAGTAAGTACCTAGCAATCACTTCACCAATACTATTGGGTTTAGATAGCACACGAACGAGGTTGTATGTTATTTATATCTATATACATATTAGACAGAGTCTCGTAATATGCCAGGAATCGATTCTGAGTCTAGAATAATATATTGTTGGAGGTTGGAGGTGGACACCGGTATTTTATCTCATGTAACCAGTGAGTCATGAATAGAACATTTCCCCTGATGGCCTCAAGAATTTGATTGCAATTAATTTATTGCGTTTCAAATTATTTAATATTATAAAATTTCTACAAAATCCTGTAAAATAATAGAATATTTTTTGTACAGCTTGAAAACAACTTGCAAAAAGTAGATCGAGAAATTGAAACTTTACGAGCAGCTGTAGCAGATAAAATAAATCCTACTAAGTTGGTAGAAACTCGGCTAGAAACAAGAACTAGACGACCGGTTCTCGAAAGAGTTCAGGTAACTTATTTTCTTATATTTTGTTTTATCATAATTTCTTTCATTGCTTTCATAATTCAAACCTACCATAGAAGTAATGTGAGATATGTCTATATCAAATAACATTAGTAAACCTTACATTACTGTAGATTATTATTTTTTATTATAAAATCTGCCAGTACTAATCAGTTTTTAGATTGGTAGCATTGATTCTATTTTTTTTTTGCGGGAATTATGAAAATGGCGGGAATCATAATAAAAATTATAATTACATATAAATAACCATTAAAAGGTGTGATTGAAAAGAAACCAAATCCATATTGTACGCAATGATTTACTTATTTTTATTTGTATAATTTATAAAACTTTCAGGACAAACCAATGCGTGGTTTGATAGAAGAGTTTGAAAGGGTCCACACAAGTTCGAACTTATTAGAGAAAAAATTGGAAGATGCACTGTAAGTAATATTATTGTCATAAAATACTAATAGGGTTTTGTAACTTTTTTAGCTTCACGCTATAAGTATCTCACACATAACAGGGTAGGCAAAAGGAACTCTCTTGGTACCAGAGTGAAGAAATAAAAATATTAAATAATTCATTCCCCGAATCGGAGTCGCTCCCTCAACCGCCGCGTTTACAGTGGCATGTTTGTGCCCCTGCACCACAACTGGCCTCATTCTGGATTAAGTAATATAACACAATAATTTTGAATTCAAATCTTACATGCAGCTGTTCTTTAATATGTGAAACTTAGCAAAAAGTAGATTAACACTTTGTTACGTTTTTATTGTTTAATTATATTTTATAACCTTAAAAAAGTAAGAAAACCTATATTTCTATAATGACGTCCGGTGTGGTGCAGATGTACAGTGTTTGACTACAAACGCAACGGTTCTGAGTTCGATTCCTACTAGGGGAATGTTTTTTAATGACCTAATATGTTTAATTCTTTCCTCTGTTAAAGTAATTTTGTTTCTATTTTGCCTTAGATCTACTTACCACGGCCTATATAACCACCATCAACGTATTACCAAAGACTTAGAATATAAGAATCAAGCTTTAGAAACTGATCGACGTTTAATCGAAATAAGAAAACCATTACATAAAGAAGACGAAACGGAGTTCAAAAGAAATATCGGATATTGTCATATGAGTGATGAACTTGTGACTGATTGAGGGTTTAAAATGGGAATTGAACCTGCACTATATCCCCCATATAGTAAAATTATTCTAAACGTAGTAGTTGATTCTTAGTGTAGGTATCGCCAAATATGACAAAACGCTTTTTAATGTTTTCGTGATAAGTATAAAATTAGATTTAGATCTTTTCTTGCTGTTTTACATGTTTAGCATAACAAATAATAATTTTATAATATTACAATATATTTTTAATGGTTACATTGGATATAATTTCCTCTAACCGCTTAGGGTTCCGTACCGAAATGACAAGAAACGGAACCCTTACAATCTCCCATCCGTCCACCATTTCACCATTTCAAGTAAAGTTATCTTTTGTAGTAACATAAGTATAAGTGTTGTACTAAAGTCACTTTGTAATAACAAAAAAAATAAAACATTAAAAATTATAATACTTTTATTATCATAAAAAATGCAATATTATCTTAACATATATGTATTACATAAAAAGAGCGGAACCAATTACATAAAACTTAATAACTAAGCAAAATGTGTGTTGTAATCAGAGGACCAACACAAAGAATAAAAAAAATATATATTTAAAACTTCCAAAAAAATATCATAACTGGGAACATAACCCATAACATTTTTTATATATATAAAATAACATTTACATAATATTAATAAGGCAGCCATTGTTAATACATTAAAATTAAAATTACATAATTAAGATTACTTTATTATATAATATTAGAGTGTTATTTAAGCATTTTAGACTAATAATATATAAGATGTTTACAAGCTTTTGCACTGTTTTAATTTAAGACTATATATGTCAAATATTTTTCATAGAATTTGAATATGTTAAATAAATTTCTTTAGTTAAGCATGTTTTTTATTATTATAACACAAAAAAAAAATCAGTGAGCGTTGTGACCTTAATATTGTGCACTTCATTTCTAAAACTAATGACATTAAATAAATAAATATAAAATAGGAATGCTTTAAATTGTTTTACTTTTAAATTTTACAATATTTTTTGGAAACGAAAAGATAAAATATCAAATCAAGTTGGTTATATAAGATTTTATGTAATTAATAATATGTATGATTAAATACTGTTAACTGAGGTACAGTACAATACGGTCGACGAGTCTTGACCTTTCTGAAGTTAGGTTTTTTGAACGTTTGTGCATTGTTGACTCGTTGTTAAAATGAAAACAATCAGAAGTAAAAAATAATCGACGATTTAAAAGGTATTGTGCTTTGTGTATACTAACATAAGTCAATACTTATTGAAATATATCAAGTTTAAAAAATGTTAAATTAACACTAATTACACTATCTATAATCCCAAAAAAAGCAACTGATAACTTAAATTACTAATAAAAAAAATACTTATATAGGAGTTATTTCCGGTTTAGGACCGACTTTTTCATACGCTTCGTCCAACAAAGAACAAATCAAAGATATATTTTCGTCGTTCAATTTTCTACTCGACGCTAATCTAATGGAAGGTTCTGGACAATTAATTTCACTATCTCTCAAATAAACCGCTATTGTCATGGCTACACCTTTCTCCATAATATATTTAGTTATCTTCTTTAAATATTTTTCTTTCTCGTCGACATTTAGAGCGCCATCTTTAATATAGATATGTTTGACAGGTGACAGTTCGTCGCCGCTGAACGTGTAGTGTTTTAGATTGTATAGGGCTCTGTAAAAAAGAAATATTATTATTTATGCTATTTGAATTGAGAACATAATGAAAGTGTTACGGCATTTCGTTCCCCACTTTCAGTCAAATCAATGTGTCTTAAATGGTGGAACTGAACCGCCGCTTTGTCTCGTTACAAATACTGAGCAAGAAAATGGAAATATTAAATATGTAATTATCCCTAATGGGAATCGAATCCACGACCATCGCATTTACACACTGTTCCACTGCGTCATAATGACCTCACTATGAGATAACTAATATTATATAATTTAGTATGTTAAAAAACCATATATCCTAAATCCATAGCAGCATTTGTATACACATGCCTATAAACCAATTCTAAATGATCCAAACAGTAGAACAATTGATACAAATTGAAAATAAATAATTTTCGATATGGCTACTATAGAAAAACTTCCAAAATACAATTATCCAAAAAATATAACAAAAACGATTATTTGAACCTAAAGATTATTTTATAACATTATCGTTTTATGGTATTTTATAAAAATACAATAAACTGATTTTATCATAAAATTAGTGTTAAGCTACCCTGACCTGTTCAATTTCTTAGAGTTTTCATCCAACTCGCCAATAATCGAGGGTTTTTCTTCTAAAATGTCTAATGCGGTGATGGCGGCTTGCGTCAACATGGGAGGTAGAGATGCGCTAAAGCAATAACCTGAAATTGTTAATATCATGATGATATACACATTTACATTTTTTTAGCTTCATTTTGTACCCCGCACATATACCCTATCCCTGTAGGGTAGAAAAGAGAAACCACTGTGTTAAGACTCTCTGTTCCTTACGAGCTGCTAAAATTTTTAAGACATTGGGTCGAAAGTCGACGCCTCGCCTCAATTTACATATTACTTAGGTCACGTTCTCAAATGAAAATGACTCGTTGTGTATATCTAAGTACGGGAGGAAACACTGACCGCAAGCATAATGGGTTATACCGAAACTACTAATTTCATGTAACAAAACCTTCCTTAATAAGAGGCTGTTAAATACAAATATTTTTTCACTCTTTCCGCCCACATTTCAAGACTTTACGTGTTTATCTTCAAGAGCGGGGAAATAAAAATAATTTAAATACAGAATATTATTTTCCTAAGTGAGTATGAAATCTACAACATATATTTCAACATCTAATTTCTTAAGGAAAAAATCATACATTTAAATATATAATTTGTATATTCTTAGTTTAGTTTTCCCGATACATAATATTTTCTTGTTTATTACCTACATAATATGTTATGTTATAAATTGAAATAACCCAGTAAAATGAATGGATTTCCTTATTATGTCAAAAGGATGGGAATATTAAAATTTAAATTACTATAAAATATTATTGTTTACGTGACTTACGTCTTTCATAATTTTAATTTAGTTGTAAATTACTTTAATCTCAATGTTTTCGTTAATTTTAAAAATATTGTACGTGGTGGAGCCCACCGTCGACATAGCACAGATACGGAAAAAAATATAAACAAAGTTCATTTCTTTCACTCCCTCAACCAAAGCTCACAGGTTCAAGCCCAAAAAAATCGAAACATTAGACACAAAATAAAATAAAAACAAAACATACCTAAACCAGACAACCTCTGGTGTTCCACTATAAAATGTGTGCCCGCACAGAAACCTCCTATAGTAGCGAACGAATGTTCTAGAGATCCCACTATAAGGTCTATTTCATCGCGAGGTACGTTCAAGTGTTCAGTAAGACCTCGGCCATGTTTACCAATAACCTGTAAATAAAAACCATATAATTTAGTAGTTTTACGCTGTATCCCGCATATAGCAAGGGTAGGCAAAGGAAACCTAGTTTTTACCCAATTTTTCGAGATATTGCGTATTAGGTGGTGGAACTAAGCGCCTTACTTTTCTATCGTGAATTTAGTTTAAATGATAAGGAAACGCATACGAAAGTGAGATTAAAAAGTATGATTTTAACGTGCGATGGATATACATGTTACTAATATTGGATAAATTAAGCAGTTCTTAATAATTCCTAGACAATTTTTAATATTTCAAAACCAACATATTTTTAAAATATGTTTTATACATGATTTTACGATCTGGTGTGCCACAGGGTCTGACTGATAGGCTTGTAAGTTCGATTCAAACTTGAAAGAATGAATTTTATCTCTGCTAACAATACAAACTACAGTGTTATAACTCTAAATATGCTGTCTCAGAATGTCGGAAAATGGGAACAGAGTGTCTTAACACTACGTTTCCTCTGCTTACCCTGCTATATTGTAAGATAGAGCAAGAAAAAAATCATGTTACAAAAGCACAACAGCATAACAACTAGGTCAAGAATCTTGCTTATACCTACATGGCTATAAGTATATTAATCAATTGATTATAGAAGGAATGCAGAGTAGTTTCACTAAACAATTTAACACTTTTATATACATTTGTTACATTTATTACGTTCTATTAGTTTTAACTTGATGGTTTAGTGGTCTATAACTCTAAATGCAATGATAGTAACAGGTTTGAAATCCTAAAAATGTTGAATTAAAAAATTGAACCATATGCATAGAATTTAAGTTCACACTGCTGTACACATATAGTAGAATGAAACAATATTCTAGCATAATAACATGAATGATTAAGTTCCAACACCTGCAAGTAACTGCCTTCATTAATACAATTTCATGTTTTTCAGTTTATTATTTATTGCTATCCTCTTTTCCTCCTCTATTTAAGAACTATTAAAACGAATAACAATATGTACAAATTATAAACTCACACCAATAGTTAGACTTTCATCTAAAATAATCCTCAGTTTAAATCTCCTTGCTAATTCCACAAGCTTTCTCAATGGACACATTTTGCCAGTATTAAAATATATAGCTTCAGCAACCAAAAATGCTCTTCTTTTAGGATTTAATTCCTTTTTTTGAGATGCTTCTTCAAGTAACTTCTCAAGATCATTCATATCATTGTGTTTAAAATATCTTACTGTACTTCTTGCAGCATCAATACCTTTTTGTATTGCAAACCATACTTTTTCATCTCTGTCATAAATATGTAAAATATAATACTTTAAATAACCAACCAAAATACATATATGTCATTTAAAATAATATTCTTACAAAGAGGTAATTTATTGTATGACTTTCCTGTTTTGCAAGGAAAACCATAAGATCAGAAAATCCTAATAATGAAGTTATTCTTTATATAAATGCAATATTTTTTTTATATTACAGAATATTTTTTTCAGCATTCCTAATGTATTATAAAAAAAATGTAACACATCAAAACAAAAAAAATAACCACATTCAACATTGTTTTCATTTAAATCTACTTTAGTATACTTTTTAAAATAATAGTATATAGAATGAAATATGAATACTTACGCAAATATAATATCATTCTTCTTAGCATAAGAAGGTATAGCACTCGCAATTGTAGAAAATCCATATGAATACACACAAGTTTCTTCAACTTGTAAGAACTTAGCCAAACGTTCTTCCAACTCCAAGTGTACATCAATTGTTCCATAAAAACCTCTAGGGCCACATGACCCTACTCCATACTTATGAAGAGATTCTATAGCCTTATCCATTATTATAGGTTCTTTATCAAAGCATAGAAAACTTGTTGCACCTACATTTAATACTTTATCATCTATTTTTCCCATCAATGGTGGTTCTTCAAATTCTCCGTCGAATTCGGCTAGTGGACGAGGCTTCCAATTAAGTAATTTTTGTTTAGTTAATTTATCTTCAATCTTCTTTGGTTTTTTTTTAAACCATAAAAAGTATGCCGAACCGATAACGACCTGGATTGCGATGAGTAATGACCACCAAGTAGCCTAAAAAAGATAAACATCAATAATTTAGTGCTAATAAATATAATAGACAAAATACATAACCCTTAATTTAAATTTAAATTTACTAACAGAATCATATAAATCTAATGAAATCATTGTTGATTTTGTTTATAAACGTCCTCGCGCACGTACAAATAAAAGAGAATTGATAGACTAATAATTAGTATGCTAGTTTTTCCTATATCATTTCATATTCAGCTGAAACACGGCGATCAGTGAACCATTGGATTGTCAATTTGACAGTGACATATACCGTTTTTTTGTTAAAGATATATATGTATCATTTTTTGGTAAAGATAAGACCAATTAAGAAATATATATATATTTTTAAATAAAGAAATCAAAATATTCCGTAATAAGAATTAGAGCATAAAATAAAGTATAAATATGTTTTAACCGAAAATAACTTTAAATATTGACAGTGGAAATGAATTATAAATACATAACGTCTACTACGTCAAAAATCAAAATAATGTAATGTCACTTGTCGCAAGTCAAAGCCCAGTTTCTGCCAGCAAACTATAAATTGAAATGAAATAAAATAAAAATACCATTAATTTAAAAATAACACTTAAAAATAGTATAATGAATTTCGGTGGCACATTACGCATCAATAAATTCGCTTGTTTCACTTTAATATTCATTTTATTTCTTATAATATATTGGCGCTCTGGTGATCCAGGATACCCTGCGGATAAAAATGACTTAATAAATATAAAATCATTACTCAAAGCGGCTATATATGCAGCAGAGAGAGGCGGTAAGAAAGTAAGTGAGGGGAAAAATCATGAATTAAATATTAAAAGCAAAGGTAAGACTTTGGAAGGCGCAAACGACCCAGTAACTGATGCTGATTATGCTTCTCACTGTGCAATGTATTACGGTCTTAAAAATACGTTCCCAAAGTTAAATATAATATCAGAAGAACATTCTAAAGATGATCCTAGCTGTCAGGATCAAAAACCTTTTGATGTGGAAGCAACTCCAACTGATCATAGGATAATAGATTATTTGAATGATGAACACGTATTTGTTAAGGATGTGACGGTTTGGATTGATCCTTTAGATGCTACACAGGAATATACAGGTAACTATATATTTTTTTATTATTGATAACTAATATGCAGCAGATAGCACTTATATTTATATGTAAGTCTTAATAGTACTGGCTTCATTTTTATCAAAGCAACAAATCCCTAGATGTTATAATTTAAATATGCAAATCTGTTATATTTTTTCATATAAAATTTAATGGTCATTGAAACTTAAGGTTTCTTGTTTACACATAATAAATTATCAGTATATAGTATGAATAATATTTTATTTTATTATTGCATAAAATTTAATATTTATATAAAGAAATCTTAACATAATATGAGTAAAATATGATTTTTATAATTTTATTCATATATTGTATCATATTATATTGTTTATTTAATATTTACTGAACTTAAAAAATTGTACAAGGTTCCAATATCTAGTTAATTTTAACTTAAATAAATAAATAAAATGCTAATCATTTTTATATTTTCATATCTTTTCAGAGGGCTTATATCAATATGTAACTACTATGGTGTGTGTAGCAATAAATGGAGTACCTATAGTGGGTGCCATACACTATCCATTCCCATCACAAACATTCTGGGGCTGGGATACTAAGAAAACTTCAAATAATATTCCTGCTGTACAACATGTAAGTAAATCTGTACTAATATTGTAATCTCGGGAAGTATTTGTCAAATTTATGATTTATTTTTATGTGTTGAATAGTCCATTTATGAAGGAAAGTTATATATAAGGTGTTTTATTGTTAACTACTACATGGGTGAGAGTTACCTCTGACAAGTACAGTACCGTCGCATACACACCCACACTGTAAATCCATTATCCATGCTATCAAGTTCCTTCTCTTCTAAATAGTTTCTTATTAAAATATTTTTTTCATCTATTTGATTATCTGGATATTGGATTATTTTAATGATTAAGCATTAATCATTCTAATAACCAGACTAGTTGTTGTCAATAATATAGACTATTTAGTATATATGTTATTTATTATTATTATTATAGTATATACATAGATAGTATGAAATTTTGAATCATTTTGTTTTCAGTAAAACCATTTATTAAAAAATGTTATAATATCAAACTTTTCTTCTATTACAGAAAGAAGAAAACAAAGAACATCCCAGGGTAGCTATTTCAAGATCTCACCCTGGCAAAGTGGCTGAGTTAGCAAAAGATTCTTTCGGACCAAAAACAACAATAACTTTAGCCGCAGGTGCTGGAGATAAAGTAATGGGAGTAGTTAATGGGACATTTGACGTATATATACATGCGACAGCCATTAAAAAATGGGATTTATGCGCGGGAAACGCCATTATTAAATCAATTAATGGTAAAATGACCACTTTGAAGGGAGAAAATATCGATTATTCAACAAATGGTAATGTGAAAGTGTTAGACGGTATTCTTGTTACGAGGTATGATCATGACTATTATTTAAGTAAACTGCCGAAATCTTTGTCTAATACTTAAGTATATAATTGTTTCTTTTTTGTATAATTTGTATAAGGTTGCATAATAGGTGTATAAATATTATTTTATATGTATTTACTTGTTATTTATTTTGATGTGAAATTTTCGTGTTTTTTCTTATAATGAAATGTAATATGTTGTAATTATTTAAATGGAATTCATATTTATAATAGATACAATTTTTTAACAATTTTGACAAGTCTTTTTTAATGTGCAGTTCTGTTCTACCTGTATATGGTTGTGAGTTTGCTCCCCATTCGCGAAAGTTATATTTCAATCATTTGAATAAAATATGGGTTTTTTCCCTTAATTAGCAAATTATTACATATATTTTTCAATAAAAACATTTATTTTTTTATTTATTTTAAAGAAATCAAATGAAAATGTATTTTAATTACAAAGTTTATTTCTATAAGATTTAAACATTTATTTCTGTGATCAGTTTTATTATTATATATGTTATATCATCAATTGAATATCACTTAAAAATATTATAAGAAAGTATTGTACGCATTAGAGTAGTTTATAGTAAAAATTATTATAATTATATTATTATTTTCCTATTTATCTTTCTTTTTTAAAATATTTCTTAATTTTTTTGTTGTATAAAAAACAATATGTATATAAAATAAGCAACTAGGTTGTATATATATTTCGAATATTTTAGACTGATTTTAGTAAAACCGTATTATCATCATTATCATCAAAATGATTTTTTTATTTGTGACATTTTTGATCTGCATAATAATAGACATTTTTGACGTAATTTATGTTATTATAAGAATTACGTGTAAATATGCGGCGACTAATTTGTAACTTTTCATGTTAATTTAAAAAGTTGTAAATAAAAAGAAATACGAAATCGTCTTCTGCCTCAAATGTGTTTCATTATTATTAATTGTGCCGCATGTATATTATATGTGTAATATGGAAGAGATGGCGATTATTTTGATGTTTATGTTGACCTACAAATTAACAAGTTGAAGTTGGAAGACAGCATAATTACTTGGGAAAAACTAGTTATTTATCGGGAATATTATGGAGTTCCGTAACTGAAACCGAATCTATCTGATGAGCCTATCGGACTAGCGGATATCCGAAATAAAAAACCTATTAGTAATCGCAACCGAATCTCATATAAAGGATATAAAGAGAACCTAGAGACAAGACACTTCGTTCTTCGTTTTCGGTTCGAATTCAGAACGCTGCGTGCTGAAGCTGAAGAAATTCAACGCCGTGTTTTTTTTTCTTAGATTGCAAAGAAAATAACCCATTTTTCCAGGTGCTGTCACGATGGGTAAATATTTTTACAATTTTTTTCTATGTCTATTTATCGAAGAAGTCTATATAACATCACGTTAATCATTTTAATGTGACCCATTGTACATGCGGTGAGGGTTATCAGGCTCAAGGGTGTGACTGTAACGCGGCGGTTGTGGATTCGATCTCCACTCGAGGAAGTGTAATATTTATATACGTTTTAATTAAATATTTATTTCTATTACCATTTTCCGTTGAGTTCTTCTACGCAACACGCAATGCCTTCAGAATTCGGGAGAAAGTGGGGAACGGAGTGTCTTAACACTAGGTTCCCTCTGCCTACTGAAGCTGAATTATTTATTTATAATAAAATAATAATATTAATATCTTTTAGTGATTTCTCGACTATAATGAATGATAAGCAAACGATATGAAAATAATCATTAAAATGACAATAAGTATGAATATTGTTTAAAAAAACTTAAACTATAAATAGAATTTGTTTCCGTCGATATCATAATGTGAGTACCTAATGGTTTTCACGTAAATCTTAATTTAAATAAAATATATAGATACCACAATATTAATAAAATGGACGACAAAAATAAAACTATGCAAATAGGTTTTTTATATTTAATATTGCCTATAACACGTGCTATATTTATATTTATTTATATAAAGATTTGATCTCTAATCTCGTATTCAATACAATAAAGTTATAGTAATAATATTATATTAATTCCTACTAATATTATACCAGTGCGGCCAAGTTTCGATTTCACGTTGTAAAACAGCGCCAGGACTTAAAGTTGGCGATAGCTGCATATGACCAATTAAATGGTATTCCTTATCCAAATCTTTGTTTTCTGCAGAGCAGCTCAAAAAGTTTTTAGCGGCTTGAAGTGCTTGCGGGACAGGTAGTTTTTCTGAAAGAACATGTGAGATAAAACACGTAAGAAATCTATAAAAGAAATGGGCTTCTGGACCCCCTACCTAAATAACTTGGACTAATTACACAACTACTACTATATTAATTATACTTTACGCAATTACGAAGAGGCAGAAGTAACCTAGTGACGAGTCACTCAGTTCTCATTATTATAACTGGAGATGGATATAAAATTATATGAGAAACTCAATGCAAATCGATCGAAATAGCCAAAGAATAAAAATTACATATTTGATACGGGGAAATACTTATGCTAAAATAATAAATATTCTCATCACGTTTAGTCCTCCACGGTCCAACTGCGCGACAATGAAGTAATTACTATTTACGAGTATATTATTACATCGAATTGGTAATTGTGTTTTGTAAAAACATCGTATACTATGGAATAAATAGACATATTATCATATATAAAATTAAGAATATATTAAGATACCTCTAAAATCACCCAAAAATGAAATGCTAATAGATTTGTCGTTAAACCCCATGGTGTGAGCTCCAACTCGCCATCCAGCGCCTTCATAAATTTTTCCGTTACCGCCGACAAGGAAACTGAAATCATTTGAATTTTGTATGAAATTCTTTATTCTTTTCAACTTTATATAATATGTATCCAAAATTTAATAAAAAAACTATTTTCATTTCCCCATCCTAGTAAGACAAGCACTTTGTCCTTTGCCTCAATGTCTAGGTCTCGGGCAGATAGCGAAGAAAGGAATGTCTAGAATTAAAAAAAAAGTATTATAAGGCGTGATCGTAAGAAGAGAAGAGAAAAGAAAAGAAACTTACGATTGTGCGATATCATCAAATTGGGAATTCTGTGTCTGAAATTTCCTTATATTATTTACATTTTTTTCACATTCAACGTCGCTAGCGCATTCTGGGGTGACAGTATGTTGAATAACTACCATTTTTACAGGTTTTTCCAAATAAATTTTCCTTTTAGACGGAGAGTCACCCCATTTTTCTATTGGTATCACATCGCAATCTGACATCGCTGCTGGAGAACAGAAAACTATTATTATATAAAATGAGTAAGTTTATCCCACGCTAGTGACCCAGCGCCACGACGCGACTGTCTATTTGAGAACGAAAATCTTTAAATCGCCATCGATTTTTATAAAATTTTAAATTATAATTCACCCCTAAGGGTCCAAATAAGCAGGCGAAGCTGCGCGCGTCCACTAATTATTAATATACATAGAAGATAAATATTTAGAAAGGTAAAAAGCGCGACGGCTGTGGTTTCGACTCCCACACGGGGAATTATAAAATTGAATATTTTCTTTTTCTTGCCACATGTAGGTATATGTAAGGCAAAGGGAAGACGTTGTTAAGATACTCCTTTTCCCACGTACGCCATCGAATTATGTGTAATGCTTCCAAATAGAAACAATAATTCTATAAAAATAAAAAACTTATGATATATTACTTACTTTATTATGATATATTACTTACTTTATTATGATATATTACTTACCTACAACAATAGTACATGTCAATGTAATTACAATCAAAGCTTCACAAATTTGTATTTTCATTGTCAATTTATATTATTCTCACTTTATATCAGTTTCAGTGATTACTTCAGCGGTTCTAAGTCAATACTGATAGTATAATCGAATGTTGCTTGTATTTGTATAGAATATAAAATAATTTTATAGTTTACAGTTCATTTATTTTAAATGTGAAAATTGTTTTAATGTCATGGATTAAATTGATATATATACAGAGTGGACGTCAGCGCTCCTTGTACGGGAACAGCATAAAGGTAAAATATTTCAAGCCCATACCTAAAGAAATTAATCAAGATATCTCAACAGTTTAGACGCAGGATTTTTTTTTCATTTCACGATGTTTATCCCTACTTGTAGTTCGTGTGACGCAGTTACGCATAGATAATAACGTAAACACTCACTACTACAAAAATACTACTAAAGGTTAAACAGCTTTGAACTTTGTTTGAAAAAACTTTTTAATTTTTGGGATTTTTTAAAAATTGTATTAGGCTTTTATAGAGTAGTTAAAACTGGTTTTATTTAAAGTGGAGCAGATTAAAACATTCTGTATAAACGCACAAAAATATGAAATAAAAAAAAGCATCAGTTTTATATTATTTATTCTAATATTAAATAACTTAGGTGATTTAAAAGCACAATAATTGTATATTGGCATTTTATATCTCTTTAAGCATTACAATGTTTAATTGACAGTACATTCCAGAATATTGCCATAGTATGTATATTATAATTGCATACATATGAAATTTTAAAATAAAATCACTAAGCAATAGACATACGGACATTTAATTTTTTGTATAATATATATAATTAATATGATGTATATTTAAAAATATAGCATTTACAATGAAGGTACATAGTATCACAATTTACTGTAGGAGTTTCAGTGTCGCAACGGAATGCACCTAAGGGGCCATGCATAATTAACTAGTGAAAGACCGCAACTTCGGTGTAAATCTACCATCCATGCAGTATAGGGTAAAAATAATTGGTAATGACCACCTCTATCGACAGCTTCAGTTTGTCTTTAATTATACTACATATCAAAAAGTTTCGGTTTCGGTCGAACAGTATAAATAACGTCATATGTACAATGCGACCGATGAGAGCTGATGTTAGCTGTAGAGGACCGCGCAGATTACATTTCGGGATTTTTCATACTTTTGATTGTTTTCTTTCCGCGCCAAAATTTTGTAAATTTCAGGTAGGAAACCATACACCCTAGTATAAAGAAGACCATGCAATAAGGGAGTCGATGAAGTGAGGCGTTGTGAGAGGTATGGGAGGCGTCATACACTGCGTGACCATCATGTTTGAAAATATAATATACAAATATAATTTGGACACTATTGTTTTAATTTTATAATTTCTAGGTGTAAAATTGCAAAATATGTGACTTCTACTAAGTAGTAGACTTCTAATAAGGATGGGTTAAAAAAATAACAAAATACGTGTAATTTATGGATGACCCCTAATAGTAGAATATAATACTTATCAGATGATTTATGGGAAACTCTTATCTAAGTCTATGACTTGAAATGAAATTAATCAAAAAAAATCACTGACAGGTACAGTTAATATGTGTCAAAAGATATTTTTTAAGTCCTGAAATATTTTATTTACATCAAAATATATTCCAAGTAATATTATTTTACGTCTTGAAACTTCATACAAAAAATTAAACAGCAGGTCATTTAAGTTTTTGTATGAAATTTCATAATGTGAATAATCTTCAGTGAACAAATATATAAACAAAAAAAAACATATACTGTTTTAATAACAACTAAATCATAGTTGGTGACTTTTACATAAATCTAGTGTTAATTGAAAGAACTCAACACTGTCTGTCAGAGCTGAAAAATGCAAATAATTTATTCCCCCTGGTGTAGATTAAAAACAATGTCCTCTAAATTATATTTATCATAATATATATAATGCTTCCATAGATAAGTCTCGGTTTATTCATAACATAAATTATGAACCCATAACATTGAGTATATATTAAAAAACAATAAAAGAAAAAAAAAACAAAATATTATACAAAAATTGACAAGACACAAAAAGTGTACATTCCAGTAAAAGATTATGTTTTGTTTACAAAAGCTTGTTAAATCTTTAAAAACAGTTTTTTTTATATGAAATGACTAGTCTAAAATACATTTATTCATTATTTACTTTATAATATATATAAAGGAAAAATGTTATGGTGATTAAAACATGAATATAACTCAATAGTTTAATTTCATGTTATTCAATTGGACAGTATTACTAAACTGTAGACATCAGCCATTTTTAATGTTATTTTGGGAATGTATATATACATATAGAAAAAACTCAGAAATATTTAAATTACACATTAAAATCTCATTCAACAGAGCATTAACTTTGCAGACAAATAATAAAAGTGAATATAAAATTTTAATTGAAACAGTTATTATAATAGGATTAATTATGGTCTGTGGTCAAAGTACCTGTGACCATGAGTGTTCAAAACATAAAATTTTCTCAAATATATTTGATCCAATTATCTTATTATGTTTTAGATAGCAAAACAAAAATAGAGTAATGTTACATAAAACCGACTGAATCATAAACTAAAAATTTACATATCATAGCTACAGTTTAAAAAAAATCTAATCTAATCAAACAATTATTTGTATTTACTACCTAATGGGTAAAAACTCAATATAAAAAAGAAAGTTATACATATTAATATATATAAATTATATAAACTTACACAAATTTATCAGCCAATCTATTCACATATTATATTTTAACTTTTTGCAAATCAGTCAAAACTCGAAAACAATTTCCCGCCATACGGCATTTGACAGTTAACGTACATTTGAAGTTTGACAGTAAAGTGACACTTGACGGACAACATAGCACAGATAACATACGACAGGGGGGAGGCAGCACTTTAGCACAGATACCACACAATTTCGCACCATTGTCCAAGCCGGCACTCACTCTCGTATATATATATACATGTTACAATGTATCAATATCGATATAACACTTATCACAAATCAGATTTATCGTCCGTGCTCGATACAGTCGCGATGTGTTAGACAGAATCATCTGGAATATACGACATAAATTATTATTAATAATTTCATTTAAATATATATAATATGATTAATAGAATTTTGAATCGTACAATAAAAATAGAAAGTAAAATTTATTGTATGAGTGAATTAACGCAGCGGAAAGTTGAGTGGCAACAAGCCAGCAATAACTTGTTATAGTGCTTGAATATATTATGTACAATAGTAGGATGTGAGATGGATTCTGGTTTGTATAAGATCCATACAAGAAACTTTTATGAATAAAATTAAAAATATACGAAAAAGAATAAAATAATATTGAATTTTAATGTAAGTATTAAATGTAGTACATTTCCCAAAATATTTCTGCAACTATTACTACTAGACAATATGGTACAGAATTAATGTGAGCATTACACATAATTCATAAGCATACGCCAGGTAAGATAAGATATATCATACAGATAATCTACATTTACAAAAGTAGACGTTAGAATAAATATAAAACATACCGTGATACCACCATTTCGTTTTTTTAGGATTTTTATTGCATGTTTTTACATAAAATGCATTATCTGGCGGCCGTTTCTGAAATATAGACAAAAAAATATTATTCACAAAAAATAGGGGCCAGTCGTAGCGCAGGGGCACACAGTGTGACTGTGGGTTCGATTCCCATTCGAGGGATGGGATTGATATTTTTAATTTTTCGCTCTGGTGTCAACGCGAAGCGCGGCGTTGAGTTCTGCTACTCAACACGTAATGCCTCAATAATTCATCAAAAAATGGAGAACGGAGTGTCTTAACACTAGGTTCCCTTTGAATATTTATTATACTATAGTAAGTTAAGCAAATGATGTTTTTGTATTGTCTCATAGTTTCATAACAACATGTTCAATATATTTTTTAAAAATAATATAATAAAATAAACGATGCAACTGACACCATATAGATTTAATGAATAATGAAATGAATAACATTGAATATAAAAAATAACACAATATCGAATACATACAAATAGACAGCCTACGGAAATGTCGAAAAGGGGCACGTTACTATTAGAATTACAATGAGTTAAAAGAGAAACACAGTTCGTGGGGAACGGAGTAAACAGTTAACTCTAGGTTCTTTCTGCCTATTCTGCTATATGTAGGAAATGCTTGAAGCTATAATATATTCATTTCTACGCCTATGCTATATAATAAATATCGGGGTTTTAGCTTTATTTTCATATCATTTTAAAATAAAAATGAATTTATTGCTGCAAATCAACCTTTTCCGGTTCAAATAACATTCCGACAGATTACTGTATTAGTCAGCGTTGAGTTACACAGACGCTTTATCTTTGTGCTCAATTAAATTAGCAACCGAGAATTAGAGAACGAACGAACGAAATTCTCCAAAATTCGACGAAAAGTGGGACCCGAAAATGTCTTAATAAGAATGGAGTGTCGCAACACTAGGTCCCCAGGTTCCTTCTGCCTTCCCTGCTATGTTCGGGATACAGTGTGAACCTAAAAAACAATACATAAAGCTCGGAAGGTAGTGAAACACATTGGACATACCTTCTCTTTACAGCTACTGAGCATGGACACTATAGACAGACAGACGGACTGGACGGAGAGAGCGGGCGACCAGTCGTCCGTCAGTATTGAGAGGCAGATGTGGCCGTTGGAGTACACGTGAGGGTGCACCGGTATGTTGTTACCTATGAACGTGACCTGGGTGCAAGGAAAAGAAAATATTAAAATTATATAAATATATGTATGATATAGATAAGATTACATTTTTTTTTATTTATTCGACTTGAGGAGAAGACAAAGCTCGGCGTTGAATTCCGTAAGGCGGAAAACTTAATAATAGGTTACTGACTACTTTGCTAATTGATATATGCTAGAATAAATAAAAAGCTACTAAAAAAATGACAAACAGATTGTAATAACACTGTGATGAGATGAGATAATAAATTAGAATGTAATTAAAACGTTACTGACAAACACTATTAATAATGTTTTCGAGGAAACTGTCATTGTTGTTACTCATAAAGTATTAAATTAATAATAGTCACGAGTGCATGTTGCTTGAGTAATAAAAATATAAACTAACTATCAAAGTAGTTCAATTTAATTTGTATAATAAAACTTTTAATTTGTATAATTAAATTACAAATTGTCATTAATAAAGCAGAGGCCACTCGTAGGTTCGATTAAGGAAAGCGAGAAAATTAAATATTTAATATTTTTATAGGTACATTACTATAAAGTTTCATCTAAATAGATGAGATCAGAATAAAATATAGACTACAATTTATGTAAAGATTTTGTATAATTTGATTGTAATATAACAATAAGATTAAGCGGGCGAAGCTGCGTATGGGTAGCTAGTATTCAATAATTCGTTCCCTGAGATCAAACCCACAACCACCGAGTTTGTAGTTAGTTTACAGTCACACACTGTGCCACTGCACAACGACGGCCTTCAAAAATATTACATAAAGTAATATTTTATGAAAATAAAAAAAAATCTTATGAAAATTTACCTATAATTTTCAAGTTCGTATATATGTACTTACTTATAATATATGAATCTATAATTTAAAAATAATTTAAGTCAAGTAACTATCTATATATATAAAAGGACTTGTCCTCACTGACTGAGGTAAGACGCACGCACAGCCGTATCCGCTGATGGTAGAAACGTGAAATTTGGACAAAAGTTTACTTTCGTAATCTGGACATCCACTAAGAAGGGATTTTGAAAAATTTTAACCCTAAAGGGG
>JAKRZM010001168.1:11600-71334 GCA_036379175.1 Heliconius cydno galanthus | reverse complement strand
TTACATTTTATAATGAAAATATTATCGAATTCTACCGCATATACCAAGATAGGGCGATAGAGATCCTAGTGCTAAAACACTCCGTTCTCCACTTCGCGCTTTGTCATAAAAAGAAACAATAAATTCCTCCGAGTGTTAATCGAATCCACAATAACGTCGCGTTTATAGCAATACGACGACGATGTGTCGCTGCGCCACGATGGCCTCGATAATAAATTAATTACATTGTTTAGTTTTTTATTAATTGAATTCAATTTAAGTATTCATAACCTTGTTTATTGTCGAGGTCAGTCGCGGCGTGCAACTGTACACGCGATAGGTTGTGGGTTCGATTCCTACTCGAGGACATGAAATATTTAATATTTTTATTACCTTACTCTGGTAACAGGGCATAGGGCGGCGGCCGATATTCAATGCCTCGAGAATTCGGCGGAAAGTGGAGAACCAATTAGGTTCGCTTTGCCTACCCTCCTAAGTTCGGGAGAGCAAAAAAAAGTAACAGAAGCATTTTAAATAATAGAAAGTATTCTTTCATTTTTAATAATTAAATAAAATAAATCTGTAAATGTATGATTAAAATTACTGGAAAATGATGATCGTAGTATTCTATTTTAAAGCCATTTAGATCCTTAGAGCAAAAACAAAAATAATAAAAAGTAGGGAACGAAGTGATTTATTATGGATTCTCTTGCTCTGTATATTTTCACAAAATGCGGAAAAGATAATTTCAAGAGTTTAATCGAAAACTCATTTTAATTTTTTATTTATATTTTTTATATCTATCTATACGCTTTTAAACCAATAGGAGGGTAGACGGAAACTAATGTAAATACATTTACCGCCAAATTTTCGAGACATTGTAAACAATATCCCTGAATGGAATTTTAAATCACTACTGTCACGTACAAATTCTAATGTTCTACCACTGACCCACAATGACCTCAAATCCATATTAATATTTAAAGTAAATTTAGTACAATTTGCTAGATATCGCACTAAGGCTTGAATAGATAGATGGACTTGAATTAAGATCGTTATCAAGTACTTCAGTACTTGAATAATAGAACAACTGTCAGATATAATATCAGCATTATCTGAGATAACTATCGATTGCATACATAAAACAGTAACCAAAACTATGTAAATATATGACAAGAAAATACGTAACCTAGTGAATATAATACATCAAATGTATGTAAAGTATGTGAGTTAAATATTTGTCTTATTTAACTGACATACAAAAAAAAATTACATGTTTCTTAGTATTTGTACTTATATTGACAACTCAAATAGTGATCTAACTATAATGGTTCGTGAGATTACAGCCTGGTGACAGACGAACAAACAGACAGCGGAGTCTTAATAATATAGGGTCCCGTTTCGCACTTTGCGTAAAGAACCCTAAAAACAAAAAAGTCGAATAATACTATTTAGTAGGTGTATTGAATAATTCAAATACGAACGAAGATACGAACGATAGCAAGATATCAGATACTCTATTTTAAATTGAAATATACTATTATTGCTTCTGTCAATAGCATTAACAAATTTACTTTCGGTTGCATTTTTGTGTATGGAGAAATACAAATAGAAGAATCTTTTAAGCAACTACAAAAAATCTGCCCCAGGCTGTTTCCTGCACTCAGAGGAAACCTAAGACACTACGTTCCCAACTTTTCGCCGAATTTTGAGGCATTCCGTGTTGAGTGGCGAAACTCAACGCCGGGAAAAAAGAAAATCCAGAAATCGACATATTAACACTTGGTACAGCTATGTAGGTATAAGTACTTAGCGGGTACCTAAAACACTAGTAACACTGCGTTATTAAAATAGTACCCACTTAATATTAAAATGTTATACTACATATATAAAAATAAGTAACAGTTACATAAATATTCACCTGAAGCCTTGAAATCGTTTAGCGCACGAGCGTTAATTGCACTTGTGTGCGACTTATCGCACATAACGTCAGTTAATAAGAACACCATATAAGATACCATAATATAATCTATCTAGTTTTAAAAGTTATTAAAATAATATAGACCATTAGTGCACAGTGGTTGCCCGACGGTGCACGAGATGGTTATGAGTTCGATCTCCAAATATTTATTTATTTCGTTCTTCACGCTGTATCTCACACATGGTAGAGTAGGCAGAGAGCCTGTGGACCTAGTGTTAGGATAATTCCGTTCTACACTGACAAACGCAGGTAACGAATAATACGGCGTTGGTATAGTAAAGTGGAGAAAGGAGTGTCTTAACTTATTGTAATCGAAGATTATGAATTCTACTTTATTTAGTAGTATTTATATTAAAAATATTTTCATTTTCTCGTTCAAACCTCCATAAATAACACACAATGAATTCTCTTACAACTCTGTGACAGAGTAGTTATTAAAATTATTTTTAACAAAAAAAATCAATCAAAGACCAGGTTTCTAAGCGTCTAACATAATAAAATAATATATAAACGTAAAATTTTATAAAACTCATTTACTAATAAGAATAAAGCAGGTATTAAAAATTTACATTGTTGTTTTATAACTCTTATCGTATTAAACGGTGACTCGGTCACGGTCACGAATGAATTAGAATAACTAAAAAGGTGTTTTAATTAATTTTTTACTACTATCGTTGAATAATACTGTGGCACAGTGGTTATGGCCCGATAGTTGTGGGTTCGATGCCTATTCAGACAAAAATATAATTAAAAGGGGGGTGTCATAGGCATAACACTAAGTTCTCACTGCCCACAGATTAAAAGTGAAGCTGAAAAAAATAAATACACGTTCAAACCATGTTAGGCAATAATTACCTACTTTCGTACTTACTTTGTGTAATTTGTAGGAACATATATAATCTAAACCTTTTTTCATGAAAAAAATTAAACATTTCTAATTTCACAATTTTACATAATGTACCAAATGTAAAATAAATCATGTAAGTAATTAATCTTGAAGTACTTACATATGGGGGGTAAAAAAGGTAAATTTTTATTTTATTCACCATAAAATAAGAAAAAAAAGGTAAACAAGAGATAATATCTCAGCAGCTATTTTGATACAAGTATATAAAAATAAAACCTAGTTCGTTTAATCATCCCGAAGTCAATCTTCAAATCTACTATTACACGTAATTTCGAGAGGTTAATGAGGTGAGGGCGTCTATTAGGTCAATACGGTACTCAAGATTGTGGTCAGACGTAATTCCTATAGAGGCAGATAGAAAATTAAATAGTAGGAAGATATGTAATATATCTTTACTTTACAATTTATATAATCAAAAGATGCTATGGAGAAGTATTAAAAAACACTAGAGTGGAGAATAAAATAATTTATTTTTTTCCGTTCCGTTCTGGTAAGGCAGTGCAATTCAATACGCAATGTCCTGAATTCGGGCGGAAAGCGGAGAACGGAATGTGTTAACACGAGGTTGCGTTCACCTGTCCTGATATGAGATGAGATGTTGTGAATGAAATAAATCTAATAAAAACAACAACATTATAACAATAATATAAATATATATCCATGTTTTTTGTAATATTTTCTAACAAACAATAGTTTCAGCGTATTATTAATTGTAGCAGAACTATTAGAATTAAGGGGTGTTATGAATTAATTTTTATAAGTAATTTTTAATCTCTAACCTCATCCATATCCAGATCTAGATCCTATGACGCGGGAGAGACATAAAGATATAATAGCATCTCCTCGTAAGCCCGAAGATCAAATCTAAAAATAATTCTGTCCGTATTGCATTTAGCAGCATAAGTAAGTGGATTAAGAAATGACGTAATAAACAATTATGTAAGCACAACTACATTATTCATACGTTGTTATGCTTCTCGTTGTTACTTAACATTCGTAAGTTTAACATTTGACAATATGGACAGCTGTTTGGTATTTCGTACTAAATAATAAAAATCAGTTCCTATGAATCTCATTTAGAGTTATAAATTATTAATGGATTTCATGGATTTTTACATAGGTAGAGTAGGGGTCAGTGCTTTTTGAGAAAATATCCTAACCTATATCAGTTAAGTTAAATTAAATCTCAACAATCCCTAAAGACATCAATTTACATTTCCAATTATGCTTAAAACGTAACTAAACGCTGGTTGCGGTGTCGTTAGCAAGATTATCAGGCCGAATATATCACCGTATCGCTACTTAGCGCTTGTTGAGTGCAAACTGCGGTAACAGGATAAAAGTGTGACGTAAACTAGTGCAGCGTAATTGCTTTCATATAACTACGTTAGGTAACATATAAAATTCATTTATACACAAATTAAGAATTATTACTTTCGAAATTTGGTTTAGAGAATAGCTTAAGAGAAAAAAATGTTTGAAATTCCTATGGGGACAAGTTTTTTTTGTTTTATAGTTCACGAATATGAAATTGCAGACGGCCACGGCTGGTCGCGTATATTCTTTGCTATTATTTTTATTTTATGGAAAAGGACAGGGCAAACGGGCGATCGGGTCACCTGATGGTAAGAGATCACCGCCGCCCACGACCCCGTGTAACACCAGAAGAGCTACAGATTGCCGGCTTTTAAGGTTATATTTTCTAAAATCCGAAGTGTTAAACACTTTACTTTACTCCGTGGTCATGGGTAGACTGAGGTGCGTCTGACAAATTACCGACACTGATTTACCCGTGGCAACTAACAAATAAATGGCGGTAGTTTGGCGTTGCTCTGGAAACTTGCAAAATGAGCTGAATGTACCTATCTTGTCCACTGGTTTAATGGGTTTGAGATTTTAGTGTTTGTAGGAGTAGGTCTCAGGTCTTTTTAATTTTGGTACAAAGTGAGAGCAGAGATGTAAAGTTTTATTTTTACACTGTGATCGAATTTTGGGGCTTCATTACTATAATACTTAAAGAAATATATACATATAATATCAGTTTCTTGCCAGTCTGTCGAGACCATTTTTTTCAAGATATTATGGAGATATCAAATATCCAAGTCTACAGTCCAAACTTTGACAATATTTGTTTTATTTAATAATTTAAATATAAATAATGAAGAATTTTGACGAACAAGCGAGTGAGGCACAAATGTCTTGTTTGTGTAGGAAATACACAATCCATAATTAACTTCATGTAAAGTACAATCACATGACTTCCTCACTCATTAACTTTAATTATGTACATACAAATGTAACCTTAGCACTAAATAAATCTCGGGTCTTATGATAATGTAAAAACATTAACTTTATAACTAACTGTCATAATTTAAAGAAGTGCAGTGACACATCGCGTAACTGTAATCGCCAAAGTTGTAGATTCGATTCTCTCTCGAGGTAATTAATTCTTTAGTGTTTTCTTTTCTTTGCTCTAGTCCAATTAAAACAGCGGAGTTGACTTCTGCCACTCTATACTCAGTCTCAATAATTCGGCTGTGCTTGTGCAACGGAGTATCTTAAAGACCAGTTTCGCTCCACCTACCCTGCTATATGCGGGATACAGCGTGAAGCTAAATAAAAAATATTTTAAATAAGTGAAGCGAATTGAAAATTATAATGAGATCTCTACCACTATTTAAAAAAATCTACAGATTTCCATTTTAAACTTACTTTTATACTAACTCTCTATGAGAGTACATGTTATGTTTAACATGTATGAAAGTTTACAAGCACTCAGTTCGAGTAACCGCACCTGCGCCTAAACTGCGAAGCCCAATATAATAACATGGCATAACCGTAACATCGTGCAATATACGAGGGCTTATATGACATTCAAACTTTATTTCAAGATTCTACTAGATTTCAAGATGGATAGTTGAAATAATTGAAGATTTACTAGTTTAGCACACAAATGATTGCTTTATTTACGGGCTAAATACATTTTTTAGCTTCACGCTGTAACCCTCACATAGCAGGTTAGGCAGAGGGAACAAGACAACAACTTCCGTTCGCCACTTTACGCCGAATACTTGGCATATATTATAAGTGGCGGAACCGGACAAAAGAAAATATCAAATATTTCATTTCCTCGAGTTGCCGAGTTGTTTCTGGCTTATTTTGGGCCAAGCTAGTTTATCTTAGAATGTGACGGTATATCTTGCGTAGGCATATATCAGTTTAGTCCAGGACAATCCAGTTTGATCTAAATATTTCATAATTAACTAGCTAGTTAATGGCCTAGGCTAAATTAACAGAATAAATTAGTAAAATGCTAAGTATGTACAGTGTCACTGTAAGCGCGTCGATTATGGCTTTGATCCTCAGTCGGAGGAATGATTATTTTAAGGTTCACGATGTAACCCGCATGGCAGACACTAACCTTCCCCTACCCTATTATGAGGGAATAACGGAGAATTCTTATTTAGTAATCGACACAGAGATCGATACATACACTATCGAGTATTACGTTACATAAGATGACCTTAATTATATATCGATAACTATAAAAAATCAGTTAATTGTTATATTCTTTTGCTTATCAATTAATTAATTAAAGACTATCCTAATTTTCTACCAATTAAACAAATACAATAAAACTTACCTCAGGCGAGTCGAAGGGGTATTTATTTGTAAATTTAAACTGCAACACAAACTTTTCACCTTCGTAAAGAGTGCCGGGCACTCCTTCCATGTGTACTGTCCATCTGTAGAAGATATATATTATTATGATTTGTATATTTAAAGCACCACCCAGAAACGTTATTTTATTTTTAACTGGCGTCAAAAGTGGGAGAATAAGAAATCCGAAGAAACTTGATGAGAAAATATGGTTTATTCATTCGCAAAAAGCGCGGGATCAAAGTCCCCTAATTTTTTGAGTTTAAAAATTTTAAAAATAAAATGTAATAATTATAATATGCCCAATGCCTTATTAATAGATAGAAGCTATTGTTGTGTACGTAAATCGTAGAAATGTGGGTACACATGTACGTAAAAAAAATATGCGAAAACCAATTGATTTATCAAGGCTTTCTGCTTCAAAGAGTGAGGAGTGAGGCGAAAAACGTTCAGTGGCTTTAATTTATGTGACAACAAGTGACTTATCGAGGTCAAAAAGCTTGGAGAGATTTATTAGTTGATTGAAGATTGGCTAAAGTTTAATATTAAAGATTAAAGTTAAAATGTCTTTTAAGGGTGAATTTTGTGGGTTAAATAAAGAATTTAATTGGACAGTTAATTGTTTATTAAATGAAAAAAAATGGCAAGTGTAAAGACACTCTCTCTTAATTTTCGAGATATTTTCGGTCTTGAATGGAGGAACTTAACAACACGCTTTGTGTTGTTACCAGAGTGAGTAAATAGAAATATTAAGTAAAAGTATCCTGTAATCCAAATCCTATTTTGTCCTAAGGGCCATCGTTTTAATTTAAAGATGTAAATTTTAGATAACTTATACATTTAAGTTGGTGGTCTCAAATTTGGGTGAAAAGTGGAGAACAGAGTGTGATGACACTAGATACTCTCTGCCTACTCTATATGTTGAATAAAGTCTATAGGAAAAAAAAGAACATATTTGCTTTATATAAGTTACATTACAATAAATTTCTGGCATTCTACAATGCATCCAAAATAATCTATTTACTATTAAGTAGCCAAAAATAAAGTGTAGGTATATTTACTCTGAGCTAATATTAGTTGTGCTAATTTGCTACCCATAGTAAACATTGTTTTATTTATATACCACTAGAACTGTTTACAATTATTTAGAGCTTCTATTATATACTTCTATTTCTATTATATTTGATATTTATTTAACAATTCTTTGATAACAATAAAAATAAAACTGGAAGTTTATAAAAATGACTATTGATAAATTTACATTGTGGGCATTTTTTATCTTAATGCATCTCTGTTGGGAAGCTTTTGAGTGGCGGAACACAAAGCCGCTCAATCATTGTAATCAATCAGATAATTAACAGAGTAAATAAAATTTAAAAAAAGAATTTTAATTAAGTAACAAAACCATATTAGTGTGCAATAGTTGCAATGGACCATTTGTGGACTATAGTCATTGATAAAAAAGCATCAATCCATGTAAGGATGCTAAAAAGGCATTCATTTATATATTAAAGGCTATTGTATAAGCTATATTATTATTATTATTATTATTATTATTATATATAAAAAGAATGCGCCCGCCATGAAGCTAAAAAAAACAAGGAGGAAATTGACCCAATGCCACTATGTCCTCAAAAAAAATGTATGTAATAATCTTTGATTTAACATAATGTAGATGATAATTTTTAATATAATCCCATAAAAAAAATGTTTTGTTGTACTGAACAAGTTTTGCACTAATGCAATATACATATATACATTAGTGCAATAATGATAATAAAATTATTATTTGTGCTAGAAGCATAACAAATTAATATTTAATTATGGACATATTTTTTAATCTATATACATATTTACAAATAACAGAATATTTTTTCTTTTCTGATATTTTGCCTGAGCCTTTTATTTTGTTCAGGAAGAAATATATTCTAAGTATACAAGAGACATTGAATGCGGAGTTACAAAGATATAATAAAATCATCTTATTATGATGATACATTTAAAGTAACTTGCCTTGAGTATTAAAGTAAATAATAATTATTTTTGTATCATTTAAAAGGCGGCAGAAGCTCTATGTTATTAGATAAATACAGGATGTACATCGAATTTTAATAGCAGGACAATTAAAATTATTAGTTATAAAGAAATTACTGAAATAACGAAGGCACTGAGTAAATAGGTCACTCACAGTGTCAGATTTTGGCTAGCCTGGTCTCCGTCCACGGTAACACCCGGTGGAGGCTCTTTCATTAAAGACATAAGTTCCTTTTGCAAACGTCTCTGTAACAAATAAATAAATATTTTCTCTATTAATATATTTAAAGTCCTCTCCAAAACAAAAATATCTTGCGACAACACAACAATAGAAAACCTGACAAGAAACCTACTAGGAAAACTGTCACAACAGTTACGTATAACTAATTAAAGTTATTATTGGATTTTTTTACTTTCAAAGTTAATTAAAAAATATAGAACTAAAATATTAAATTTATTTATATATATTATAGATATACAACAGTAAATATTACATTTAATTTAACTTTACAAACCTCCGACGGGGACATAGCCGCCATTGTACAAATTACGACGTATAATGTTGCCATTTAAATTTTATACGAAAGTTACACATGTGCGACTTGATTTATTTTATAAATTAACATGATTTTATAATTTCTAATCCTTTATTATTTGAAATATACCATTTATTTTATTAAAAAGATTTACATATGTTTTTTTATGAATAAAGTAACTAACTAAAATATTTATTATTGTCAATCATTTTAAGCATGTTTTTCGTGTAAAAAAATCATTTATTACAAGCCTTAGTTATCCGTAAAATATTTTTTTATAATTATTTTAAAACAAGAGGGTTATTGAAATTTAAAAAGAAACTAATAAAATTACATTTTAAGTAATTATTTTAATACCGGCTTTATCGGCAAATGTCAATGTAAATGTCAACAGGTTTGGTGTTTGTTTGTGACGTTTGGTCTGCTGAGTTATATTTGCACTAGGATCAATGTTTATAATCTTTATTTGAAATGTTTCTTAATTAAAAGAACTTTTTTTTCTAGCTTATATAATCCTCAGATATTGAACGCTATTATTGCATTCAATGGATCACACTTATAATCGTTATATCCATATTTATAAGTAGACTGAAGTTACCGTAATAATGGGTTCTTATCCTAAGAAAAGTTCAGCGGAATGGTTTATTGATCAATTAAACGTGGAGAATGCTAAACTTTTAGCTTTCGTTCTAGTAATTGGATTTATTGGTTATCATGGCATATTGCATTTAAGATATGGTGAGTTTTCTGCCTCATAAACAATAATAAAATATAATTTGAATTGAATAAATACATTTTTGACTGATTTTTTTTAAGCCATACGTAATTTTAATTTTCAGGCCCTGATTCTTGCACCTGGCTGTTATCCTCTGGTAGATATAAAGGTGATCATGAATGGCAACCATATGGATGTATGCTACACAAGTACTCAAAAACGTAAGTCCAAATTATTACATTTTACTATTAATTCCATTATTAAGAATATTGTTATGTAAATTCTTTGTACTTATTTTTTATGAAATTGTTGTATTAAGCTAAAAATTGTATTTAGCTTTATACTTTCTTTTGCTTAATGTGTAGAGTGAAACTAGTATTGGGACATTCTGTTTCATGCCTTCTGGTCCGGTTTAAGAATATTGTGTATTGTTTGGGGGTTCTCAAGGTTGCACTTTGTCTTCATAGTAAGGATATGAAAATAATTCATGGCTATATTCTTATATTTTTTATTCAGTGATGCAAGAAGATGTTTACGGTATTTAGCATTTTGGGGCAAGTACAATAGCTTTGCATTTATAGGAGACTCAAGGCTAGAACAATTATATGAATATTTTATTGGTAAGTCTAATTGTGAATCAATGAATCCTTTTTATTTTTTCCTACCCTGTAAGCTGACTAAAGTGTGGGACTCAAAATATAGTCTTTTTTTATCTTTACCCTTCAATGTTAAAAGTTGACACATTCTAGGAGCCTTAGATAACTCTGAGTATAGGTTCCTTAATAAATGAACTATCCAAAGTAAAAATATTTTTTTGAAAGAAGATTTCAATTGGAAATAATGGTCCCTTTAGTTTAGTGTTCTACTATAAAATATTCTTCAGCTTTATATTATTGATACAGATAAGTTACTTATAATTTATTTTTCTATATACATTACTAATTCTATTTCTTTATAATTTTATGTAGGTGTCATAAAAACAAGATTAGATATGGATTCATCATATTCAACAATAGGCCACAGAATGCCAAACTACACATATGTGGATAATAAATTGAAACTCTCTGTCACATTTATATGGAGCGATGATGTTTCTAAAACAATGGTGGAACAGTTTAGGATGTGGTGAGATTTAAAGAAGCTTTATTATATATATTATAGATTTAGAGCATCTTTGTTATATACAGAAAAACTTAACTAATTTAAAAGTGATAGAGACCATTGTGGTAAATTGGAAAATTGTTTGACTGTATAATAATTTAAATATACTACTCTCCCTGGGCTGGAATCAAATCAGTAACCATTGCATTGCAATGTCTATAATAATTAGAAAAAAATAATTGCAATGATATATGCTATGCGAAATAATTATATATATATTTTTATTTTACCAGGCAATATTCAGAAAGACCACCCTCAGTCATAGTAGCAAGTATAGGTTTACAGCTAATAAAAAACAGAAACACAACAGAACAAGCATTAGAAGAGTATAAACGTAACTTAACACAGCTTGTTCAACCAGTAGATGCTTTAGCAGAGAGAGGCACTCATGTATTATGGAAGATTCTAGAATCAATTGACAGTACGAAAATAAATAGTGATGTGAAAATAAGTAATAGTGACATTGATGCATATAATAGGGCTGCTTTTGAGGTAATATATTATGTTTTACCTTTATCTTTCTATTTCTTTCTCAGATTCTAATTGTGACTTTAGATTTGTAATTCTAAAGAAAAATATTTTTATCCATTATACTTCCTTAATCTAATATACTATATCCAAAAGATTGGCAGCTGGTTCTCTTTTTCAGCTTGGCCTTGGCCTTTATTCCTGAAGTTTCCCCTGTATTTAGCTATAAATAAAAAAAATCATTTTCAGATATTACAACACAGTGGAATAAAACTATGGAATTCCCCGCGTCTCGCAGCAGCTGCTTCTTCATCTATNGTATAACATAGGCACGCACACACTTACCTGTCAAATCGGAAACGTCGCACACGTATGTGTGCGTCACACGAAATACAGGTATGGTTAAAAATCGTGAAATGAAAAAAAATTCCTACGTCCAAACTGTTGAGGTACCTTGATTAATTTCTTAGGTGTGGGTTTGAAATATATTACCTTATATGCAGTTTCAAAAAAGAGGCGCTGCCTCTTCCACCTGTATATAGTTTTACACAAAAACACAGGTTGTGATAGTATAAAAAAAAAGTAAAAACAAAAATATAAAAATACCAGTCTGAATGGTCACGTTTGTTTCATGAAAATAAAAAATGAGAAAAATCTATCGTAATAGGGAAAAAAATGTATAAGAGCCTCTTTCTGACAAGATGCTGGTATGGCTGGCTTTTAGGCTATGTAAATTATTATTTTTTCTATGACATTGGGCAAGTGAGTATGTTTAAGTAAAGAATGTCTATATTTAAAACGACGATTTTTTACCACCTATTTAATCAAAGGTTAATTGTAATTTATTTCTTAAAGAACTATATATATTTTTCAATATTTTGTTATCTGACATAATTATGTTTTCTATGATCTCAAATCTCAATACATAAAGAGGAGGTTTTCGAGATTCTTCGTAATCTATTCGGTGTGGGTGGAGTTCCGGTACTAAAGTATATAGTTTGGGTTTGATTACCACTACTAAATAAAATATTTAATATTTTTATTTTCTTGCTTTGGTAACAAGCCAAAGCTCAACGTTGAGTCCCGCCACTCGACTCGTAATGCCTCCAGAATTCAGCGGAAAGTGGAGAACAGAAGTGTTTAATGGGAACGGAGTGTCTTAGCACTACGTTCCCAGGTTCCCTCATACTACTCTACTATGTGCGGTATACAGTGTGAAGCTAAAAAAAAAAACAAAATATGTTTTTTTCAGCGCAGTGTTATCCGGCATACGTTATCTATGGAAATGGTCACAGAACATAAAACAACGTATGGAAGGGTATTCCCTTGTTACCCCAAAGGTCATTGAACCCCCATCAGCTATAACGGCTTTGGCCAAACTTGGCATGATTATGGCGTATTTCTATTTGTGCGACAGAACAAATTTCTTTATGAAAGAAAATAAATATTACTCGGAGTGGAGTTTTTGGTTGCCAGTCGGCTATGTGTTTGCGCTTGGATTGTTTTTTACAGATGAATCTAGGTCTAATAGGTGAGATTTTTTTATTACTAAGTTTAAAATTTTTTGTCACTTCGTTTTTTTTTTGTTTAAAAAGTTTTGAGCTGATTGAAGTGGTTAAATAAAAAAAATATATAAAATTATATATAAATATTTTTTGGCTTTGGATAAATAATATTTCTTGCCTAACATGTAATTTTTTAAATGGTGTATTTTTTTTTTCATAATATTATGTCGTACATAATTTTGTTAAATATATTTAATATTTCACTCTATTTTTTCTATAGTCATCTTTATCTATTTTTGAAAACATTGCTTGTAAAATATTATATATTTGCAAATACTTTTTTAATTGAGCAAAACGGAAACAAATTTTCTTATTAAACTACTTTTCTTTATTTCAATGTTAAATCCATTCTCTTAAAATCAAACTCTTTAGGAATAGTCTGTATACGAATTCGATTTAAAAATAAAAAAGGGTTAATTATTTAATACTTAAATTCAGTTAAAACACTTTAAATTTATGTTTTGAACTAATTATACATATTCTTTCAGCCATTCGAGACTTCTACACAGAGAACAAACAAACGAATGGAAGGGTTGGATGCAACTAGTAATATTAGTCTACCAAGTAACAGGTGCTAGCAAAGTACTACCAATATATATGTTAGTTAAAGCACTCGTCTCTGCCTACCTTTTCCTTACTGGATACGGACATTTCTATTACACGTGGAAAACTGGGGACACCAGTCTAGTCAGATATTTCCGAGTAATATTCCGACTGAACTTTCTGACAATAGTTCTTTGTCTGACTATGAACAGACCATATCAGTTCTACAGTTTCATACCGTTGGTCTCGTTTTGGTATACTTTGGTAAGTTGTTTATTTTTTTTGGAAAGCTATAGAGTAATAATTAGGCTTATATTTAAAATGAAAAAGTTTTTTTCGCATAATTCTAATAGTTATTAGAATTTTTAGTTAAAAATAACTAAAAATATCGGGACTTTTTTATTATTGTTTTCGTATACGCTGGTTTGGAACTCGCAACTATCACGAATACATGTGGGAACCGTCCTACTTCACTATTGCGGCTTATTTTTAAATATATTTTTAATTATTTCCAGATATTCGTAATCTTCGCTCTACCACCTCACATAACACAATCATCGAGCCACACATTAGAATCTAAACCGTACCAATATCTGTACATAGCGGCCAAAGTTCTAGGCCTCCTATCAATAGTGACAGTTTTATATATGAGCGAAGTTTTCTTCCAAAAGATATTCGTAATGAGACCGTGGAAAGCATTATTTGTGAATGCCGATGATGATATACATCAGTGGTGGTTGGATTGGAAGCAGGATAGGTGAGTTTTCAAATAATTTAGCGATATTTTCCCTTATACTATCTATTCTATTCCCATAGACTATATATACCTGTAAATTGTATAATGTAAATTAAAAATAATGTCCATTCCTCGACCTGTCTAGAAAATTAATAATTACATAACCTACCTGTTCTTATGGATCGTTGTCATAATATATTTGTATCTTTATGTATTTAAAACTTATATAGTTATATTAATAATAATTTTTAATTTAATTTCCAACAGATATTCCATGGCTTACGGCATAATATTCGCCACTGCGTACCTCCTAGCCCAGCGATACAATCTCGTCGACGACAATAATCACAGTAATCTATTCACTCCTGGACTTTCCCTCACAGCTACCCTCTTAGCGTTCATAGCTTTAGGCAGCTACGTCACATTTACCTTTCTATGCTCGAATTCGGCAAATTGCAACGAAATTCACAGTTACGTTGCTTTTTTGCCTATAATTTCTTATATAATCCTAAGAAATGTTTCGGGTGCATTAAGAACTAAGCATTCTAGTTTTTTTGCGTGGTTTGGAACGATTACTTTGGAGTTATTCGCCAGTCAATCTCATATTTGGTTGGCGGCCGACACTCATGGCGTCCTAGTTCTAATACCCAGTGCTCCCATATTAAATCTTATTTTAACATCGTATATATTTATTTTTACGGCTCACGAAATTCATAAGTTAACAGCTATTATATTGCCGTACGCTGTCCCTGATGATTGGAAGTTAGTTTTGCGGAATTTCGCCATATTTTTGGCCATTTTAGTACCGATCGGTATCCATGATGGGATGTTTTAAAATTTGCTTTATAGTATGGCACTGGTTTTTTTTAGTGTCTGAGCTAAAAAAATAGTTACTAGATAAAGAAGGCGTTTGAATGCAATGTAAGTATTATGGTTTACTCTAATTTATTCTTTTTTGTTTGTATATATGTTATAAATGTTGTATGTTTTTTACACAAGTTGTGTAATTTTTTATAAGTAAATATTTCAAAATGTAAATTTATTTTTTTATAAATATCACCTAACTTATTTTGACTGGAACTGTTAAATTGTATATCTTTATAAAACATTAGCTGAGAAGTTTTGTAATTAATACAAACTTTGTCATATAGGAGAGATATTTTTTATTGTAAAAAAACCTTATAAAATTATTAATATGTCTTTTTTGTTTTTTAATGAACAAGCAATTATATAATACTAGCGGCCCGCTCGCCATTTGTAGTAACGAAGTTTCATACAAACTTTCGATCCCAAAAACAACCCCTTAGAAATCGAATATTGCAAATTCCCGTCTTAGCGAGCACCTACGTCCTATAAGTAACTCCTATGCAAAATTTGAGATTCCAAGCACTTGTAGTTCGTGATGAGTGAGTGACCTTTCGATTTTATATATATATAAGAAGATAAAAAATATTTTATTTCTATAAAATATCAATATAAATAAATTAATAAGGTTTTCTTGCTTTACCGTATACATTAATAGTTTGACCGTACACACAAACTTTATTCAATTTCACAAGTTTCATTCCAATCCGTCCAATAATTCGGAAGATATGCGTGTACAAGCAGACAGACAAAAATTTAAAAATCGTAGATTCATTGTTATATTAGTCTTTTTAAATGTCCTTATATTTTTCCTCAAATATGTTCATAGCACAGACACAATTGTTTTACTATTCTATTATAGTATAGATTATGTTAAGTAATTTGCACTTCTACTACACAGCAATCGTAGGTTCGATTCCCATTATTGTTTTTTACTTTTGTACTATATATCTTCTTCCTGGCATTAATCCCGGCTATTACCAGGGTCTGCCTTCCTACTTACCCTACTCCACTTTGCACGATCTTTTGCGTCCTCGGTGGTTAGACCATTGGCTCTCATGTCCTGCATCACGACNAACGATTACTTTGGAGTTATTCGCCAGTCAATCGCATATTTGGTTGGCGGCCGATACTCATGGCGTCTTAGTTCTAATACCCAGTGCTCCCATATTAAATCTTATTTTAACATCGTATATATTTATTTTTACGGCTCACGAAATTCATAAGTTAACAGCTATTATATTGCCGTACGCTGTCCCTGATGATTGGAAGTTAGTTTTGAGGAATTTCGCCATATTTTTGGCCATTTTAGTACCGATCGGTATCCATGATGGGATGTTTTAAGATTTGCTTTATAGTATGGCACTGGTTTTTTTAGTGTCTGAGCTAAAAAAATAGTTACTAGATAAAGAAGGCGTTTGAATGCAATATAAGTATTATGGTTTACTCTAATTTATTCTTTTTTGTTTGTATATATGTTATAAATGTTGTATGTTTTTTACACAAGTTGTGTAATTTTTTATAAGTAAATATTTCAAAATGTAAATTTAGTTTTTTGTAAATATCACCTAACTTATTTTGACTGGATCTGTTAAATTGATTATCTTTATTAAACATTAGCTGAGAAGTTTTGTAACTAATACAAACTTTGTTATATAGGAGAGATATTTTTTATTGTAAAAAAACCTTATAAGATTATTAATATGTCTTTTATTTTTTTAATGAACAAGCAATTATATAATATAAAATTTATTTTATTTCTATAAAATGTCAACATAAATAAGTTAATAAGGCTTTCTTGCTTTACCTTATACATTAATAGTTTTACCGTACACACAAACTTTATTCAATTTCACAAGTTTCATTCAGATCCGTCCAATAATTCGGAAGATATGCGTGTACAAGCAGACAGACAAAAATTTAAAAATCGTAGATTCATTGTTATATTAGTCTTTTTAAATGTCCTTATATTTTTCCTCAAATATGTTCATAGCACAGACACAATTGTTTTACTATTCTATTATAGTATAGATTATGTTAAGTTATTTGCACTTCTACTACACAGCAATCGTAGGTACGATTCCCATTATTGTTTTTTACTTTTGTACTATATATAATGTGTAGTATTATTATAAGATTTGATTTGTTCTGTCTTATTTATAATGTAACCTATGTACATACACAATGTGATATTTAGCATAAGCTTTGTATAATATAATTAATTAAATAAATAATGAATTGCTTAAAAAAAAATCTATTTTTACTCAATTCAAAATGCCACCAATATCATTTTTTATTATATATCTTCCATGTACGGACCGATCCATTACGATTTTATTTCGTATAAATATAGCCGACTGGTCGGCCACTAGTTCGTAAAGATAGCCCCTTATCCGTATTAAGTGGGGAACGGAAGTGTCGCAATGGCACGGGGTTAACACTAGGTTCCCAGGTTCTCTCCACCTCACACCACCATCACGCACAAGCGTGGAGCTAAAAAAAGGAATTGTTGGTTTTTCTAACATAGAACCTAATGGAACCGATCGTATGTAGTCGAACATTTCATGGCCGAAGCTAACTGAGGTTTCAGGATTGGATGTCGGTATTTAATTGTTGGTTCTTTGTCGGTGTTTATTCTTATAGTACCTTCGTTCCCACATTCGTTACTAGGCTTTAAGCAGATCTTCATCATTCATAAACAATTAAAATGATCAATCATTCGGTATGATATACAGTTTTAAAATTGTTACTAAGTAAGTATTTGTGTACAGTAGGTATACTTAACTAAGAGTAATTCCATGTGTCGAAAGCAGTAACTTAGGAATCATTATATGTATACTAAATGAAAAGAATGCTATATGGAGGTTGATTAGTCGGCCAACCCGATCACGATTTTGGGAATTTCATTCTTTATTATCTATTGAAATTAAAAAACGTTAAAATTATACATTTATTATGTCAAAAAGAAAGGTAAGAAACTATACTGTTGGAAACTTGCGTTTTCTTTTTTTTATTCTTTTGTGTTTCGTTCTGCCTGAGGCGAGTATATGAAGATTTATTGCACCTTAGAGATCGAATCCACAACCATCGTGCTTTCAGATAAATAGCTACGACAGAAAATGATGTAGCAAGTCTGAATTAGATCACAAATAAAAGGCAGAAGATAAATAACAAGCAAAATTTAATTTACTTTGTTCTTACATTGTGAATAAGATGGTAATTATGGTTATACATCTTAACAAATATGCGTATAGTGTAAAACCGCACATATTTACATGGTATTGTATTCAATTAATCAATCAATCAATCAATCCATCAACCTAAACAATCTTTATTGCATAAATAAGAAATATAATTATTTAAATACACTAAAACAAAATATTTTATTCTTTGAATTTGAAGACACACGCATTTTTCTAATTTTTAACAGATAAATAATAAAAATGTCTAATTCCATTAATCCTAGTGAGTGAGTGAGTTTGAGATTATTTAATTAATATTAGCGATTTCTTAACCTACAAAGGTGCACTTTATTCTTATTATAAGTGAATTATTCTTATTAATGGTCCTACATCATGACTATTATCCGTAATCCCATAAATTCGAGGATAGCGTTTAAAAATTGCTTGAAAGAAACTTTTATTTTATTTATAGATAAAAAATATAGAACAAACAACATTTTTAAAGGACAGGGATAGATAAAAAATCTAAACATCAATATTCCTTGTCATAGACTACATCTACGCGAATCCATCACAGCGTTTTACATTAAGAATATTATGAATATTTTAGATATACTTAATTTATATATTGCTTATAAGAATTGGGTTAAAAGTGTTTTTTTTTGGTGTATAAAGATTTCTAAAATAAATTAAAATAGACAAGTAAACAGAATAGGAAAAATATGAGAGGAAAATCGAAAATAATATCAAAAAATTCGATATACCATATATAAAAGGATTATTTTTGCACAATAATTTCTGCCAGCGCTATAAATAGGGTACACTAGAGAATTTAAGGAAAATGGTAGTATTAGTATTGAAAAATTATTAAAATTGTTAAAAATATTGGTAGGTTTAAGCTACAAAAGAAATGGATGTTGTAGAAAATTTGCACAGGATAAAAAATAATATTTAAAAATATGTTTTAGAAAATCAGTCTCAACAAACAGGCCATTATTTAAAAGTTTATAGTAAAACTAATTCGAAATCTTAAGCCATGATAACATTTAAATAATTTAAAGAAAAAATACTTTATAGCTTATAAACAATCAACGTACCTAAATGTGATGATTATGAAGAAATTTTTCAATGATAACTTTACACATTTCGATTATTTTTGATATATGAAATTAAATTACACCAGTGAAAAGGTAATTTATAATTAATTAAATATATCCTAATAATAAGCTGACACACACTTACGTCAGTCTTAGGACATTTCAATCACAAGTTATTATTGCTGGGTGGATAATTAAAAATGCATAATTAAAAAAATAATTATTATGAAAACAGACTGAAGAAAAACTTCATAAAGTATTTAATGAATAAGAAAACGTGAGTGCTGTGATTTTCCTACTAGCGTACATGTGCTTACTTTACACATTATAGTATAAGAGTAAATAGTAATTGTGCATTTGGTATACCAATTTTTTTGGGCCTTTCGATTTGTTTTTGATCTTATGAACTAATAACTTACAAGTCTTTTATATATAGCATAATTACTTATAAAGAAAGGAAAGTTCTCTCGTGTCCGGTATGTACATTGTACATATCAAACAATATAATATGTATTATATACATTAGCAAATAGTGCACAAAAGACAACTCACAAAATATCCATTTTGAGCAATACGTTTAAAAATATTTACAAAAAACATCTTTATACAATTATTTATTTATAACAAGAAATAATAGTGAAGTGCCTCTAAAGAAATACACACATTATGCGTAACATTCGTTTCGTGTTTGCTAAATGAACATAACTAGGTTTATTCATAAGATATTATTGTGCTGATCACACACTGTCGCAATTCATATCATTTAATATATTCAATGTATACAAATAATAAAATGAAACTTTTTTAGAATAGTTAATTTGCAAAACAAAAAAGAGTCTAACTTTATTTTGTGTAATTGGAATAACTATATTGACAGTGATTTAAACTATTGTATTATATTTGTAAAATAAGATACGCAAATTTTCTCTCAGTAAATTACAATCCATTTCGTAACTAAACTGTGCGAAAACTCAACCTCCTCCAATAAAAAAACTACTATTTATTTTTAATCTCATTAAACAATTGAAGTATTTAAAAAGTTAACATAAGTTAGCATTTTTTTATAATTTGAAAAACGACAGCGAGTAATCAGCCTTACCCACTAATTCTAATAAAACACTTAGGTAAATAAGTTATTGCTATCGGAAATTTATTTACAAAACTTACTATAATGAAAATCGAAGACATCAAAACGAAACTAAATTTAAACACAAGAACAATTAATTAATTAATCTACAATAACAATGGCTCTACGTACATTACATTATATCACATTAGATTAGAATCTTGTATTAAACGTGTTAGATATAACTTGTCCCGTATTTAAGTTAGTAAAATTCCCGATATCCCCTCCATTTTCCACATTTCGCTCATTTTTTTAAACATATTTTAAGTCGAACCGATTTTATCCTTTTTTATGAATATTTCATAAATTAAATAAAAATTATATAAAATGTCGCTTTGACTTTGTTGATTAATATTAGATAATATGCTGTAAATTTTTTGTAAACAAAAAGCCAGTAGAATACTTAGTGACATATTATTATTTCTCCATATCCATTATAATAAAATAATACTAGAAATTAAAATAAAATTCAATCCGAATTATCTTGTCCCGGCGCAGCACTAAATGTTCTTACTTCATCATTAATCAACGACTTATCGTAACGCCTCTGCCTCACAATCTTAGGTCTGGACAGTAATGGCGCGGATATAGCATGTCCCGTTCTTATTCTATTGAGATCCTTTCTCCCCTGCAGCAGCGGTGACGTCACACTGGACGACTCGTCGCCTTCGTCGTCGGATATCGCGGGGTAGTTTTCTTTCATTTTTAAACTTCGCTCTAAACGACGCAGAAACCTGAGGTGATATACGTTTTTTGTTTAAGAAAATTAAAATATAATCGATTCCACGTATTTTCCCGCATAAAGCAGCGTATACCGAGGGAAACTAGTGTTGCACGTAGAGTGGCCGAATAAATGGAGTTAATTTTTTCCCCCTAGTGAGAATCAAACACACAACCCTCGCATTTACAGTCAATCAATTACTGATGTTGTTTTTTTTTATTAAGGGATGTGATGGAAATATTTTACGACCTAAGTGATATTTTTGTGAATTGCCTCAAAATATTAATAATATTTAAAAAAGAAAAAAAGTAACATATGAAAGAAGGATAGATCTTCCGAGCACACGAGCGACAAATAACTAGTCTAATACCTTATTATTATTTTTTATCTTAAGGTAAATTATAGATAATTCTAGAACTTTAAAATTACTTTAGTTTTTGGACAAAAAAATTCAAAACATGCGCTTAAAATAAAAATAAAATTAATAATAGATATAAAATAGATTTTTAAACCTTATTTGGTTTCCAATAGTCCGTAGTTTATTCACTTTGGGCGGTTTCCGCGAGTCCTCCGTCAGGTCGAGGCTTGAGGAGACCTTCGACGAAGTGTCCTGTAATATCAATATTTGTCTCTTGGCTCTTGATTTTTGACAAAAAACGTTGATTTTAACTTTATTTGTGTGGAAATTTATTTATTAACTGGTAATTTTCTTTAGCAAAATGAAAAACTGATATTTTTCTTGAATATATTTTTTGGAACCTTTTGTCCGGAATATTTTTTATTAAGATAGCATTTTTAAGGTGTTTAATCAAAATTAATAGTATAATATAATAAATATTATTAATCAAGTAGGTATATTTATAGATAGGTTATCTACTAAAAATTTATATGAACAAGAAAAAAATTAAGGCTATCGTGGCGCAGGAGCACACAATTTTGCGACTGTAAACGAGATGATTGTGGATTCGATTCTCACTCGGGGAAAAATAAATATTTATCGTTTTCATTTTGTCGCTCTGGTAACGAGTCAAGGCTCGGCGTTGAGCTATGCTATTTAACCGTAATGCCTAAAGAATTCGGCCAAAAGTGGCAAACGCAAGTGTCTTAATGGGAACGGTCTTAACACTAAGGTCCCAGGTTGCCTTTGCCTACAGTTCCATGTGCAGGATACAGCGTGAAGATGAAATGCTTAGAAATAACATTAATAAGACTAATTATAAATGAAACTCTTTAATCGGATTAATCACAGGTTATCGCGGGTTTCCAAAAATGTATAGGTAATATATACTACTAAATATGCTCAATTAATCCGGTTAAAGACTTTCGTTTAAAATGCGAATATCGCGGAAATCTAAGAATAAGACTCATTATATTGATAACCACAATAAAAACAGTTTAGTTACAAAACAATTTCTTTTCAAATCAGAATTTTCAGTGAAAAATATCCAAAACATAAATTCTCATAAATTCTAGGCCGTTTCGTGGGACTGGTGGGTGATGGTAGTGGGTTCGATGCTCACTCGGGGCATGATTATCTTTTAATTTACCCCTTGCAGAGTGTTGCGTTGAGTTTTGTCACTTATATCACAATGAATTATCAATATAATGGTCAATAGAGGCATTCACCTCAGAGCTCCTGCACTTCTGTCGACGTAGCGGTTTCTTGAGGCGCGTGGTTTCCGGCTGTGAACACACTACACGTGGCCAACTGAACGTAACAAGCCCAAACAATATTGAAATATCGCTTATTCAATATAAATTACATAATTAAAAAAAGGTTTTTGAGATACTGACAAACAGACAGATGGATATCAAAGATTCATATAAAAAATGATTATAATCATATGACTTTTTTGATGAGTTCACATCACATCAAAAAAAGTATAATTGAAGAGTATTTAAAAGCTTTGTACTAAAAGTAAGAAATTCTGACTTCTTTTCTTTTTTTTTTTTTTACAGAATTACTACAAAAAGATATTGTAATTATGTCATCATTTATTGAATGCACGATATTGGAAAAGAATGGGAAAGCTTATAATTGCTTGCAAGCATCAACTATTCGATATTAATAACAATTATTTTTTGGATATTAATAATAAATAATTAATATCCATAAAAATTGACGTATAAGCTTTGCCACAATTTTCCATAAAAAAGGGGTGCAGGCTATTATTACACTTATAGTGAAAACAACACCAACGTATCATTTTGTGCCTTAATCAACATTTTAGATTTCTTTTATATATATTTTAAGGTAAAGCTAAGCTTTAAAGCGAAAGTTATATTAGGAATACAGATTTTTTACTAATAACAAATAATTTCAAATTTTATTATGAAATTAAAATTTGTATAATTTTGGCAGAGAAAAAGTTGCAAAAGGTCTTATGTCTATTGTAATTGAGACAGAAAAAAAAAGTAATTATTTTCTTTATTTTTGAGTACAATTTCTATTCTATTCCAGGAAAACAACGTGTTATTATTCAAATAATCTATATTCTCATAAAATATATAAACAAAACAAAAATAGTGTTGTTTTTTAAATCCATAAAATTATTTAAAGATATATTATTATTAGTTAAATAAAGTCACAATTTAGTGCGTATAATAAACTATACAAGTAATAAAATATTATAAAAATGCCAAAAGTGTTAATAAACACGGTTGCATATACAACAATAAGAAACCAAATGTACTTCCAAATACCTGCATGTCCAAGTCGGGTAATCTCAACTCGCGGGCTGACGCTACTGATGCCACTGACGCGTTGGATACTGACTCCTCTGAAGAAGAAGACGTCGCTAGAGCAGGTGCTTGTGATCTGGATCTACGTCTGCCGCTTTTCCTCCCTCGATTTGCACAACAGGGCACCTAAAAGGGCAACGTACACTTAATTTTAGTAATTTTAAAACCACGTACCACGTCTGGTATTCGAATTCTCTCTCTATGTGATTATGTAAAAAGAAATCCTCATCTATTATTATTTACTAACAATGTCGAAAACTTTTATTAATCTTTTTAATTTATTTATGCCAAAACATACTTACTTCTAATAAATTGTGCATTGAATGTGGCATATGAGGTAAAGTTGACTTCGCGGTTCCCGCCACTTCATGTGACGTTGTTCTTGGTGTCCTTCTATCTCTTCTTCTCCCAGCTTTCCTATGAGCTGTGCTACTTCCTTTACAGCTACCTCCTTTAACGCATTCAGAACTAGGAAAATCATAAAGACCATCTGAATCCGTAAAAGGTAGCTGACGACCATAGAATTGGGGCGAGAATCTGCCCAAACCAGTTTTATCACTTAAAGGGCTTTCACTTCTAGAACTCACTGGGCTTAAAGGGCGGCTACAGTCTGAAAATAAAATTGGAGGTTTCAGACTAGCTTTTTCATCCAAACCTCGTTCTACACTGATGCACTTTACGATCGTACACTTAGTAACTCCACTTGGTGAACACAAAATAGGAAGTTCTAATGTTTCTTTTAAAGCAGTTAAATTCTCCATTTCTTTAGCACTAGACGGTACATCGTCGACTCTTTCATCAGTACCTATTCCTTCATCATTTGATTCTAATAAGGGATCGTCCGATAATGTCTCTGAATCAGAACGACCTCTTCTTCTTTCATTTCCATTTTCATTGGAAGTTGCTGGACTTGAATTAGTTTTCATCAGCGGCCTCCTTCGGGTCTGAAAACACGATGGGCCTCCACCAGAACCTGGATCTTCCATTTCAGAAGGACACAAAGGATTACTGGAACCACACCTTGATGGACCTGGACTGGCCATAGAGCTATACCCTGATGAAGATAAGTTAGATTCCGATGGAGCTCTTTCACCTCTGGCTGACATTGAAAATGGGCTTAAATAGCACATATTAGCCGTTGGTGGAGGAGGCCGAGGCGACATTGGCTCGTCTGATTCTTCACTAGCGTTATATGTTACAGTTATTAAAGGAGGTGGTTGAAAGTCTAAATGAGGAGGTGTTCGTCGTGGGGGAGGAGAACCTGGAGATGGTCGTTCTATTGTCAAAACTGGCACTCTAAGCGAAGGTGGTACTGGAGACGGGGACGACAATTCTCTTTCAGAATCTTGACTATGAGTGAAACTAGGACTAGGTGAGTCAGTCACTTGAGTGGACGGTGTTGGCGAATCTGTACATGAGACTGGCTGGCGCAGCTGTAAATAAAATTTCAAAATTATATTACAGAAGTTAGTACATATACACTACAGTACGTAATTTATACCGACCTTTAACCGTAATCCGGCTGTTGGACGATCCTTTTCATCTAGTTCATCTTCACTTGGCGATATACACGTATTTGTAGAATCACTTTTTATATCAGATTCCATGTTTGCGCGAGGCATTCTTGGTGAAGGTAAAGGTGTTGGCAGAGGGGTTGGTAAGGGTGTTGGCAGAGGAGTAGGAAGTTCACGAATAGGAGAAAGACATTTATTAATACTACTAGGTACTTCAAGGAGAATAGAAGGCGGATGTAGGAGTGTACCTGACGATGAAGGCTTGTTGGAGCTAAGAGGGTCCACAACCTGTGAGTAATCATATTTTAAATAATAACGATATGCTTACAATTATTACAATTAAGAAATATATAAAACAGTTTATATATATAGTAAAACAAAGATTATATATAATTATATTTGTAATATTTTTAGCCAACTTAAAAAAGTGTTAAGACCTAAGATTATAATCATACCAAACAGATACTTACTTGTATTTCAATAGTATTATTAGGTCTAATTGGTGAATCTGGAGCAAGAGACGGGATGTGAGAGGAGGCCAGGGATAAATCATCTGCGTCCGCTGTATCGTCCTGCGGTGAGGACGCAGTGGGAGTACTCGACGCCGAGATACCTCCGGAGGAACCTCGTGCGAGAGCAGACGATGAGAAGTTACGAAACATTGCTAATATTGAATCAGCGCTTGATATTTTTGATGTTCTAAAATATAAAGTACAGAATTAGTTAGCTAAAACGTATTAATTTAGCAAGTATTAGTGTTTAGTCCTTAAGGTAACTTACCTAGAATACTTTTTTAACGGTGCGTTCGCTAGCGTCAAATCGAGGCTAGACATTGAATCGCTACCTTGATTACTGGACGTACTATGGGGAGACCGAACTTCAACACCAGGTGACGGTGGAGTGCTGGAAGCTTTAGCTTTAATGGTTCTATCAGCTATGACCGCCATCGGTATTGCTATTGTATTCACCATATCAACATCAGAGCTAGAACTCATTTCTGCTGAAACTTTATTGAGTAATCGAGCAAATGTAACTTTCTTTTCTAATTTTGGATCTGATATTTGTCTCATTGAGGGTGATGTGGATGGTGATGATCCTTCGCTAGCGAATGATGTATCTTTATTATCTACACCGTATTCTACGAAGGCTGGTGCACTCTCTACAGTACTTAATGTTCTTTTCTCCGACATCTGTATCAGTTCACCCATTGTTATTTTCTTGTTGTGCTCGTTTGCAGGCGCCGGACTTATAAGCTGCTGTAAGATTTGTTTCTTTTCTGCAGCATTTTTCTTAGTTGGCGTCGAATTATTACGTTTTTTGCGTGGTGACGGAGACCCTGTATGAAATACTAACAATGTCATATATATTCTGTGATCCGAAGTTGCTACGAATCTACAACATGTTAGTGATCATAGCTACGAGTAAATAATATTAATTGATTTACTAAGGAATTTAAATTAGTAAAGAACAATTAAACAAGAACTTATTATTATCATTCATTGAAACACTATTATTATATGTGCATCTAGTGGAAGCCAATTCTTTAGGGTCAGTGCACTTAAAGTCAACAAAGTGTAAATTTAACGTGCCAATTGAATATTTTATAAAATCTTTGTAAGTATCAAGTTATGTAAGTTAATTTATTAAGAAATGGAAATGATGAAATAATTGTATAGATATTGAGAATATTCAAGGAAATTGTTTTGGTTTTAGAATAAGTTCTGAATAACATATTAAAAAATATATTTGACATTTAAATAGCTATACAATCTTACGGACAACGTTATGTGATATTATGTACAGGAATATATTGACATTAAATATAGATAATAAATAGAAATGTATACTTAACTTTTGTAACTACAAAAGTAAACAAAATAAAGAAAAAGATAACACCGAGAACAGAAGTAGCACAGAACAATGTCCAGAGCATGCTTAAGCGACATTCAGTATAGATACACACCCAAGTTTTATATCGTCAATTGTTTTAATTGAAAATAATAAATATTTAAACAACACTATTTTTAGTAAAGATAAGAAAGATTGACGATAGATAACTTGGTGGAAAACATTTGGACGATCTAAAAAGGTGCTAACGAAGGAAGGAGCGTCTACAAGAGCCTTTAAGTGTAAATGCAATATCAAGGGTGCATATAACGATGTATCGGTATCGTTAGGGAGAGCATTCCACACCAAGTCATTCAGATAGCGAACATCCAATAATTAGCTAAGATACGCCGCGCGCTCCGCTGCGGTTCATCTGTGATTGATGTATTGATGAACATATCTGGTGGAATATGATTGCTAGATTGATAAATTGATGAAGGGTTAAATATTCAAGATATTTTACATATAAAAATGTATAAATTCTTCTATATGTATTGATAAGAATTAACAATAAGAGACGAAACTGCTCTACGATATAATATATATATACATACATAGATATATACAATAAAGAACAATCTAGAACAAGATTAGATCATAGACGGTTTGTTAAAGAAATAAAAGTTGGAAAAAGACTTGTATAATGATAACGACATAACAAACGCTAATGGCAAACCAAATATAAAACATGACATTGAAGCTGTTATAAGGGATAAAGTCTCAAACCCTCCACACTCCATACACCACACAAGCCAAATGAACCCAACCCAAAAAAACAAAACAAAAAAGCATCCAAACCAAATTTAAAAAAAAACCACAAAAAACATGAACAAATGATCCGATCGCGGAGTGCACGGGTTATAGCGCTCCACCCCTTACGTCCGGTCGTCTTTAACAGATCGTCCAAACTAAACGTGCGCGCGGTCCGCGGGTGTGCGAGCCCCGTCACCGACGCCTTGCGGATACCCAGCCGCGTGAGCAGCGTGCGGTGCTCCGCCCTCGCTGTGGACAAACGCGACGTGAGCGCCGTGGGGCTCCGCGAGCGGCACCGCCGTGTACCGCGGCCGCCCGAGACCAACCGCGCCCGCTACCATATTAGCACCGTGCAATAGCACGAGCGGCCAGAAGTAAACACATTTTATATTTTAGAAAACGTATAAACATAACAACGAAGCGGGATTCGAAACTGCACCTCTAAGAATTCATCCAAAAGATTTAACCATTGAGCTATAAGTTCTTATGAAACGATCATTCTTCAGAACGTATGGATTAGTGGTCAGAGCACTTCCACAGGACGGTTCCCAAGAGGTGCGGGTTCTAGAACCGCTAAATTAAAAGTTTTACACGCTATCTAAAATATTTTTCTATCCTTAGTGTGGAATAATACTTTAAATCTGTTAAAAACATAAAAATTTACTAAGTTATTTTTGCTTCATTGGTTACCACGAGAAGCTAGATATTGTAATAAAAAAATTCTTTAGCATAAAATGTTATGACATTCTGTTTTACATGCATCATCCATTTATCAGATGTTGAGCAGAGGAACTTAACGTCGCGCTTTGTCTTACTGCCAGAGCGATGCAAAGAAAATAATTCATTCTCCGGAGTGGGAACTGAACCCACAACCGTTGGGTTTACAATCAGACACAATAAAATGAATATAGCATTTCCATATCTAGCTTCCTACGATAAACATAGCTTTGCTTATGCCAAAATACACTGAATTGTATCAAAATTATTTTATTAAAGTATTAATTATTCATAACAAAGAGCTATATGATATTCTTTGAGCAACAGACACAATAATGAAATCTTTCCTGCCATTGTTTAAGCTATGTTAAAACTACTCCACACAATTGTTTTACCTTGAAGTAAATTTTACTATAACTTTAAATATTTTAAATAGTATCTAAATGTAAAAATTCCAATAACTCCTCTGAAATTAAAAAACATATTCTACTAATTTAGTATATAATTGTAATTTTAATTTATTATCTATGATTCCATGTAAGCATAACATTTCTGTATAAGTTTATAATTTCTAAAATTATAATAAAAGCAAGCTAAAATAATTGTGTACTTCGCGAGTGCCAGAAACTTCAATATTGCAAACCAAAGAACATTAATGATGATATATTTATTAAAATCCATAATAAAGATTATAAGAGGCCCCAAAGGTTAGGTTTGCTAAACAATAAGTCGGATGGACGAAGAAACTTGAGAAAACCTAATTTCAAGCGATTCCGAGTTTAACTGAAGGTATAAGTTCTGGGTATCATAAATTGGAGAGAAGAAAACTATAAATAGAACGAATTGGAATTGCGGCTTTTGGACCTGCGGCTGCACCGTCTTTTTTACCATGATAATAAAAATTAAAGATAGATAGTATTCCACATATGAAAATATTTTATTCTAGTTTCAAAATATGAAACTTTTAAGTTCAACTGCATTCAATTAATTTAGAAGTTTATAACATAGATTTAGAGTCGTCGAGTTTTCGTTCCATATTTTTAACCGACTTTTGGAAGGCAAGAAAAACTTTCCAGCTTATACGAACAATATAAAAATATTCAAAAGAGTTTCTGCCACCGCCATACAACATAGAAAGAAATGAGACAAGAAGTGACCAAACGCGCCTTACCCCAGACAGTGCGAAAACAATCTCAAAGCGATGTACGTAAACGATTACTGATACTGTGATGACATATATCGATAAAAAATCCATCGTGTATTACGTGAAACAAGCTGTTTATAGTGTGCTTTTTTTAAAATCGAAATTTCTAATTTCTTTCCGTGTTCGTTTCAAGCCTAAAGATTTGTCCTCCATGTTTATTCGATGGAATGAAAACTTACGTCTCGCGCATCGGTCCGCTTCTTCGGCGAGGAGTTTTTCTATTTTCTCCGGGAAATGCCTTTTCGCGCACCAAATTAGGCCGATCATGCCCAATACTACGAACACGGCGAATAGTCCAAGCCAGAAAGGTTCTTGCATCATTCGCGTTCCTAAGCCGACGATATTTGGTGTCGGATTTGGGACTTCGCATCTGCAATTTTTTGGCGCTATATAAAATAAAATTGGAGAACCTACTATGTGATTGAACTATAATTTTTAATTTATTTATTTACATTTGTAATAGCTTCACTCTTTTCCCTATAACGGAATAGGTAGAGGGTAAATAAAAAAATATTTATTTTCATATTTATATTATTATAAAATATAAAAGTTAACGACATAGTAATGCTAAACTCTCCCTCTGTTCCTCTGTTAAAACACGGTCGCGAGGCACACATGAACCTTCCCATTGTGACGCTACGAGCATGCCCTAAATACTATTTGCAAAGAAGCAAGGGATAAAGCAAAATATGTCTTTTGCCCTTCCACGAGAGGTACCATTGACACATACACCCGCTATCTCCTCCCACATCCTCTATTGCTATAGGGTCGTGAGTCTCGTGACGCTGACTTAAATCCTTCTCAAGAAAACGTTTCCTAAAGATGCAAATAAAAAAGTCATATAAACCTCTTTCCTTTCCAAGACGGGTTACATTGACACATAAAGCCGCCATCTCTCTCCACGCACGCTCCTCTGTTATTGCAGGGTCGCGACGCGCACGGTCGTACTCTCTCCGCGCACCGCTTGCCGCGCCAGCCGCGAGCGCACGCGCACGTGAACCCTCCCGCGGTGCCGCCTGTACCCCCTAGAGAACAGTTGCCGAAGACGCAAGGGGACCGCTCGCAAGCGGTTAGTAGGCAGAATGCTCCTGAAATTAAGATTGAAATTTTGTAACTTTATTTATTTCATGCTGTATTCCGCTACAGTGATAGGTCACTCTTATAATTTTTGTTGTATTTAAAGATATCACGTTTTATTTCTTCATTTTTTAAAAAAATACAAGCGCTAAATTAGGATTCGAATTCACTATCACCATGTAGCACATTTCTAAATCAGTTTAGAATTTCAAATATATCTCACCGGTATAATATCCTGTGCATTGACAGTAGTTTCTAGAATCATCTGTGGTGCATTTACCGCCGTGCAAGCACGGGTCCGGGTAGCACGACTCCAGGTTGGTTTCATCTGGCAGAAGTAACACTTTGCTGCGGTAGTCTGTATCTGGAATATGTATTGGTAATAATTAAATAATGGTGTATTCTTTACGCCATACTTTTCTTCTGACTTGAGCGAGGTAGTAGCAAATTCTTTTTGACTATACCTTCCTACTGGGAGGAATTATTAGTCAAACGCTGCGACACGACGGCCACATACTCGTAAATTGATTTATCTCCGAAATCTCGGAATTATAATAAAATATAAGATTTTTGTAAAATTATTTTCTCAAAAAAAATGGACTGCAATTTCTAGAACCAAGTAGGAAACGGGTGTCCGTTTCCGGACTGGTGGACTTGGTTCCTAATCTAAAATTTCTATGTATTTCTCGGAAAAGAGCGGTTAATATCTTTGGAATTTTTTAATTACCAATATTAACAGCTAAAGCGACATCAAGTCGTGGAGCTCGGGCACCGGCGCGCTGGGTCACCAACAACGAATGTAGATACGATCTTACTACGAGGGGAGCTCCTATACCATTAGGATTCGTATTTGCACTATCCTCGTCTCGGTCTGACACATCACAAAGGGTCCATTGTGTACCGTTGTTGTCTGTATAGCTGTCTCTGACCTGTGAAAATCGGTCTAAATTATGCACACCATAATAATAAGCAATATTAATCTTAACGTGGAGCTAAATTCTCTAAATATGTAAAGTACTTATATGGAATTTTCAGCATCTTACCTCAATCCATCCATTTCCATCACCACAAGGATATTCCTGATGAGGCACTAACACGGTGCGCTCGAACGCCGCAGACAAGGTATGACCATGCGGCGCTAAAACCCGCGTCACTAGTGTCGTATGAAGGGGCGGTGAGCCGGGAAAGTTGGCTGGTGTTATCTTGCCACGTGTTGCTGTATGAAGCTCGATAGTATGGGTGATGTTGATATGCCATTCTGGAATAATTTATTATTAATATTAGAGTTAGAGGACGTCATGATGTAACGGATTTGACTGTAAATGGGGGTGATGGGGGTCCGATTCCTACTTGAGGGAATGAATTATTTTCCTTTTCTCGTTTTGGTAACAAGACAAAGCGTGGCGTAGAATTCTACCTCTCAACATGCAGAGTCTCAAGAAGTGGGCGGAAGGTGAAGAACGGAGAGTTCTCTCTGCCTGTGCTTTATGGGTGTACAGTGTAAAACTAAAAAAATACTTCATTTACCAGTTTGAAAATGAGCATAAAATCCCAATCCTGTAACATTTTCACCGGTTTTAACTCTTAGCCTCATCACATCAGATTTCGACACAAAAAGGCTGTTTGTCAAGATTTTTGAACTCAAAAATGGGCGAATCGGTTCACTTTCCGTGTCGACTTGTATTTCCATAAAATTGTCGTCTGGTACTGATTCTGACACGTTGATGGGGACGCCATTTTGAAACATTCCGTAGCCGAAGTCGAAGAAACTGATGTTTAGAAATACTCGTTTGCCTGTTGGAATGTAGGAAGTAGATTGCATTACTTTATTCGGAACTCTCAACATCATAAACGATCATTTTCAAAAGGAATTTGGGGAAGAACGGTATCCAAAATTAGTCCTTAGTACTAATGGTCCATAATAAATTATTTGTAAATTATAGTATAAAGTTGCAAATACTAATTATTGGGTTTCTGCACTCAGCACGCGATCTCATTGTTTTTATAGCTTACAATTAAACACTGCGCTACAATGCGCATGTCTCTGTACAGTAAAAATTCAGAAAAATTTAAGGCGGCCAGGTATTGCAAATGAGCATACCAGTAGGTGCAAAAATATCGATGGTACAATCCAAATCAGGTAGAAGAAAATGTGGGTAGTTAGGACTGTGTAGCACTCCCTCCTTTGATGTGAACGTTTGCGACGGACATCCTGATAGCTCAACTGCCTTCCAGTTCACTAGGAACCCCGAGCCTTGAGCGCTGAAAAAAAAGTTATTTTTTATTCATTATTTACATATTTACTTTATTACTTTTATATTTGTTAGCTTACGCTTTACTCCCTCTTTCTCCTCGTCCACTTTCATCGATCTCTACATATATACCGCGAAGTCCTCGCGGTTTTTACATGGCCTTTGCCCAGTATTAATTATTGCCTTTCTTACCACTCATATTTCATGAACCTTTTTTGCCATTCTTTCGTCAGTCGTTCTTTCAACGTGCCCAAAGTACCTGAACATGTTCTTCTTAATTCTTATGGTGACATCTTCGCTATATTTTTATATTACTAAACTAAATTATAAATAGTATTTATTATTTTTTTTTACTTTGCTCCAAAAAAAGTAATGTGCAAAAGTAATGTAAATAACATTGCTTTTGGATTTTTTTGGAATTTTGCCATGTGAAAGGTTAAATAGATTATGATATACATACTTATAATCAGAGTGAAAATGCAGAATAGCCTCGTCCCCCGTCGCCACCCATCTCGTCTCTCCGACTGATCCGCAATATCTTGACGATTTTGTACTTGTTTTGCGATCCCGCAACTGTAAAGTAGAGATATTGTAAAATTAATAATTTTAAAAAAGCTTTATATATGTACCTTGTACTGTACAGTTTTTTTTATATATATAGGCAGGCAGGTAGGTAAGAATTTGATGCGTAAAATATGAATTTGGAGTAATAAATCTTTTTAATTATTGTACACACCTCGATAAAATCATAAAGACAATCGTTTTGATATTCCAAATCAATGGTCTGGAATACAAATACAAGTCTGGTATCTGTTGGACCTTTCACGTGCACCCAGTAGTCCAGATCGTTGTCATATATGCCTGGATAGTTTGGACTTTTTAGCACACCTGGAAAAAGTAACACCTATAATTGCAATTATTGCATGTATTGCAATTATGTAACTAATATCAAGTCAACATATTAACGACAAATGAGCTAGTTAACGTTTGAAATTTATATTGAAAAAAAAAATCTTATTTATTCATAGAGGACATTTACTCTGATACAAATGATATTTTCCATATTTTCTACTATACGGAGATATCCTCGTATTTTCTCACCTGAGTTCCCTTCAACAGTTGTATTCCTTAGAACGTGTTCGGAAACAAGGCGCCGTTTGCACACGTAGCCGCCGGTGGCCGAACATTTGTGCATCGTCCAGTATAACCCACTTGGTTGTGATGGTACTGGTGATGTTTTCCACTGCAAGAGATATATTATTACTAAGTAAAGGTGTGTGGAGAACGGAGAGTTTTAACATTAAATTCTTAGTCTTATTAAAACTTACTCTTATTAAACCGTGGAATTATTTAATGTCTCATTATAATAAACGTAATTATTTACTTAACTGACTGATCCTGATATCTGAATGATATTTGGCCATATTTCCTGTATTAACAGTGTAAGGGAGATTCATTTAAGTAATATTAAAACTTACCTGAACACCTAAGCATGTATCATCGTTTTCCTCAGTATCATTATACGGGGGCCACGCGTGGTAGTCCATGGTGGTACCATCAACCCAACTGAGCTCAGCGCTATCGTCCAATCTACCACCCAACCAATATATAGAGCCAGCACTATAGTCGCTACTCTGTCGAATACCAGTCACTACGAAGCGCTCTTCTTCTGGTGTATGGACGGATGATAGATGCATGTTGAGGCCTTCGCAAACCTGGAAAATTTGTTTTAATTTTTATATTTATCTTTATTAAGATTAGCGAAAATAGGCATGGATCACATCATTCTTTCTACTGATTGGATTCTTCTTAGCTTTATTCTTAGCTACAGCAGGGTAGGCAGAAGAAACCAAGGCGACAATGCGCGTCGTTCGCGCCTCTACTCAGTACACAATGCCTCCAGAACTTGGCTGAGAATGGGAAACGGAAGTGTCTTAACACTAAGTTCACAGGTTACCTCTGCTCTCTGCTAAGTGGACACGATGTGAAGTTAAAAATTTATATAGATATAAAAAATTATATATATAGGTATGTTTAAAAATGTAAACCAGTTTTTGCGTTTAATAAAAATATTAGGTATAGTTAATACAACTTAAGTATTCAAAATCAATATGAAGGCATTACAACAGATATAGAATCATAAATAAGGCATCGTTTCATCATAAGCCGGCGTTCTCCATTTACATTGAAATTCTTCGGAATATCGCAGCACATTTCTATCGACACGTAGAATAATGTTGGAGCTTATTCGTTTTGCAATTTATTTTGAATATTGTAATTTGTGTACAGTGCTAGCACTTGTAAAGTGATGGTTAAACTGATTGTATTATAATATTCTTTTCTTCGGTTTGGTAGATAAGGCGCGGCGTTAAGTTCCGCCGCTTAACCCGCAATGTCTCAATTTGAGGCGCAAATGAAGTGTCTTAACATTAGGTTCCCTCTGTCTACACTACTGTATAGGAAAAGTAGAAAGTTGTTTTATTTTCTGTTTTGATTGTATTATGTCTTAAAAAGGCTTTTATCCCAACTTTCCAACACGAATAATGAATTTCTAAGACTACATAATACTTTAAAAATGTCGAAAATAAGACTACATAATTGACTTTGATTATTTTTTGTACTAATATTGAAAAACTGTTTAAAATCAATATTTGAGGGGTTTTTCATGCAAGAGACTTTATTTTTGCCATTTTTATAGATAAGGGTATCTCCCCTGAGTGGGAATCAAATTCACAATAATCGTGTACACAACCAGACGTTGCCCCACTGCGCCACTACGACTTCAATATAATACAAATTTCTCAATTACAATATAATGGAGAAACAAGCTAAAGTAGACTAGAATATCCAAATAACAAAACTACTCGGTCCCCAGCATCCCGATGAAAACATCTCGTGGAAGTACACTCCCGCGAGATAAAACTCCGTAGACAACTGTATCTCACAAACGTATTGTATACGATTTTCTTTATTCGGAGAAAACGACACACTTAAATCTCTTTTGTATGGAAAACTTTTTGGTTTCTCTTTGAATGATGTTCTAGTTATAAAGTATGAAGGTGATTTATGTAGTTAAAGCTACTAATTGCCTATAATATATGAGCTTATTTTTTCTTTTTCAGTTTCACGCTGAATCCCGCACATAGCATAATCGGGGTTACCTGGGAACCTAATGTCAAGACACTGTTCCCATTAACATTTAATCTCACAAGTGGGAATTGAACTGCCACGTTTATAATCTTTTCGCCTTCTTTTAATCGCCTTGGGTTTTTATATTTTTCTTTTAAAATGTGAAATGTTAACTTAACAAAATGTTAAAATATCATGAATAATATAAATGTATGGAACGAGAAACACTAGCTTTTCCCTTATGTATTTCATGAAACATTCTAATATTCTGAGAAAATATATTGTGACTTTCAACTGTCTAAAAGTAAAACGTTTTAAAGCTATTCTTTTATAAAAGTCCTTCAGTAATTTTCATCTCAAATATGTATTTAAAATTGAAAATATAGCGAGACTGAATAATGTGAAAATATTTTATTACAAAATATGTATTTGATGAATTAACGTTGTTACGAATTATCCATAAATAAATATTTGGGGTCAGTCGTGGTGCATGAGAACAAGCTTAGGATTGTAAACAGGTTTTGGGTTTGATTTCGTCCCATTTCTTTGATAAGTATGTCCTAACAGCAAATTTTCTCATGTATCTTCCATTTGCAGACAGAGATCAGTTCAATTTCATTATATTCATAGATTTTGTTAAGTTGGTTTCGAACTCACAACTATGATGTTCAGTAAGCCACGTTCCAAAAGAACTAAAAATAATAGTGATATATCACTATACTCGTTTCTTTCACAACGAATAAAGCTTATACAGCGTTTGGCAGTCAGAAATTTCGGAAACAACGTCAAAAGTAATCGAATTACGCTCGTTACATTAATGGACTATATTTCGAAAGTAATTGGATCATATTTATCGCTTAACAGCTATAATTTTTGGTAACTTCTTTTAAATGTATACTAGTACATTTTTTAGGTTTTGTTTTTGACATGTAAGAAAGGCGAAAAATTATGAAGAGTGTCAAAGCTCAAAAATCTTTTATATTTCACAAATGATTTCATTTAAAACTAGGAAAGGTTCGAAAATTGGGCGAAAAGTGCGGAACGGAAATCGAACCCTCGACCGTTTACAGTTTACCGGTGTTTGCCGGTGCTCCAAGATTGTCGTTCATAAGGAAGAAAGACAAAAAAAAACCTATTGACGAAAACTTCTGATGTATTTATTTTTTAGATTGCAAGATTTTTTAGTAATTAAATAAAAATAAAATTTTAATACTAACCTGCTTTGCGGTGGTCCAGGACGCCTGAGGGTACCCCGAGAACAGATAGCAGTAGCCATTGAACAAAATTTGCTTCACATCTATACAAGACTGCGCTGTTAAAGAAAATAATAATATGTATATAAATAAAAATAAAATACAAAATATTTAAAAATAAGCTAGGGACCCTCGTATAAATATACTTGACACGTCCCACACATTCCGTCCTATTTTTGAGATATTTCATGTACTAGAACCAGAGCAAGGTAATTATAATAATTAAATTGCCGCTGCACAACAATGGCTTCAATTCAAAATATATTAAATTAAAATATTTAAAATAATTATTAAATATATCAAAAATAATCTTAGTACTAATTAGTTTGTTTAAAACTTCTAGTAAATAATCAAATTAGTCATATTAGCACAGTTGGAACATCCCTGAGTAATTTCTACTCGACGAAATAATGGTATTAAAAGTTTTCTCTTCCTCGTTATGGTTTAGACATAACGTGGCAATATTAATTATTCGCTTTAACTCGCATACATATACATTATGTAACTATAGAGCACTCGGTAAGAGAAATGTTTGAACAGTAGGGAAAGACCTGAAGATGTCTTTGTTTTTCACCCAAATTTTTGATTTGCCTTTGAAAACTGGAAAATGGAAATAAATTATTCAATAGGTGCTCGAACCTATTACCATCGCTTTTACAAAGAAATGTTTTTCCCACTGCGCCACGCCTCAATTATTAATTACTCACCACTCAAAATACTTGAAAATATGTAAGAGGACACGTAAAGAAAAACGTCAAATCTTCAGCTTCACACTGCATCCCATACAGCAGGGTAAGCAGAGGGAATCTAGTGTTAACACACTCCGTTTTTCAATTTCCACCGAATTTTTCGAGATATTGTGTGTTGAGTGGTGACACTCAACGCCGGCTTTGGCTTGGTGCCAGAGCGAAGAAATGAAAATATTAAAAAATAATAACTTATTCACTCGAGTGGGAACCGAACCCACAACCAAATCAAAATAACAAAATTAAATTATTTTCCCTTTACCTACCCTAATAAAACAATAATATTTTCTGCACCGACTAAAAACCCTTTTCATTATGATTGAGAGCCCTACGACAAAATACCGAATCCCTTTTATCATTTAAGACAACATTAAAACCAAATGTTGATTCTTGGAGCCCGCTCCCGCCCGAGAGCACTAAAAACGTTTCCTCATGAATAATGTGACCACGCTTTGTGCTACAAAGGGATATTGAAATGGAATATTTTATTTTTACGACAATTAAAAATAAGAGTCTGTATGGATAGAGTTGGGATTTTTAGCTTCTCAATCTTTACTTCCTTAGAAATTCCGTTCCATACTTTTCGACTAATTTTGGAGACATTGAGTGGCAGTGACATGGAGTTGAAATGAAATTCATTCTCTCGAGTAGGAATCGAACCCACAATCCAACATTCATATGATGCACATGTAACATGTCAACATGGGCATATTTGATACAAAAAGCTGGCTTTTTAAATTTTTTTATCTTCTATCATGTATTTAGAAAAAATAACTATACTTTTATAAATTCAAATAGTTAACTTTAAAATAGAATAACTGTTAAAATATATGTTATATGGTAGCATATATATAAAATGTCTAAATTAGAATTCGATAGATTCCACTATACTGTTTTTGTTTAATTAGATGCAAACTGCAATAGTTGCGCTAAGCGTATAATTCACATAGTTCGAAGGAAAAGTTAATTATAGAGTTCAAAGTTTCAACATCGATCGTGCCAGCACTTTGTCTTTGTCGATCTCGTGTATGCTTTGATTTAGAAATGTAATTTACTTGCTATTATTCAATAGAAGCCTTGTGTGTTTTAATATATATGTACAATATAATATNTATTTTATTACAAAATATGTATTTGATGAATTAACGTTGTTACGAATTATCCATAAATAAATATTTGGGGTCAGTCGTGGTGCATGAGAACAAGCTTAGGATTGTAAACAGGTTTTGGGTTTGATTTCGTCCCATGCCTTTGATAAGCATACCCTAATAGTTGAATTTCTCATATAGGTATCTTTCATTTGCAGACAGACATCAGATCAATTTCATTATATTCATAGATTTCGTTAAGTAAGGTTTCGAACCCAGAACTATAATGTTCAGTAAGGCACGTCCCAAAAGAACTAAAAGTAATAGTGATGTATCACTATACTCGTTTCTTTCAAAACGAATAAAGCTTATACAGCGTTCGGCAGTCAGAAATTTCGGAAACAACGTCAAAAGTAATCGAATTACGCTCGTTACATTAATGGACTATATTTCGAAAGTAATTGGATCATATTTATCGCTTAACAGTTATATTTTGGTAACTTCTGTTAAATGTATACTAGTACATTTTTTAGATTTTGTATTTGAAATGTAAGAAATGCGAAAAATTATGAAGAGTGTTAAAGCTCAAAAATCTTTTATATTTCACAAATGATTTAATTTAAAACTAGGAAAGGTTCGAAAATTGGGCGGAGAGTGCGGAACGGAAATCGAACCCCCGACCGCCTCGTTTACAGTTATACAGGTGTACGCTATGCCGGTGCTCCAAGATTGTCGTTCATAAGGAAGAAAGACAAAAAAACATATTGACGAAAATTTCTGGTGTATTTATTTTTTAGATTGCAAGATTTTTTAGTAATTAAATAAAAATAAAATTTTACAACTTACCTGCTTTGCGGTGGTCCATGACGCCTGAGGGTACCCCGAGAACAGATAGCAGTAGCCGTTGAACAAAATTTGCTTCACATCTATACAAGACTGCGCTGTTAAAGAAAACAATAATATGTAAATAAATAAAAATAAAATACTAAATATTTAAAAATAAGCTAGGGACCCTGGTATAAATATACTTGACACGTCCCACACATTCCGTCGTATTTTTGAGATATTTCATGTTGGGTAGTAGAACTCAACGCAGCACCTCAATTCAAAATATAAAATTAAAATATAAATAAATAATTTTAGATAATATTAATTATGTCGTTTAAAACTTCTAGTAAACATTTAAATTTGTCATATTAGCACAGTTGGAACATCTCTGAGTAATTTCTACTCGACGAAATAATGGTATTAAAAGTTTTCTCTTCCTCGTTATGGTTTAGACATAACGTTGCAATATTAATTATTCGCTTTAACTCGCATACGTATACATTATACAACTATAGAGCACACGGTAAGAGAAATGTTTGAACAGTAGGGAAAGACCTGAATATGTCTTTGTTTTTCGCCCAAATTAGATTTGCACTTTGAAAACTGGAAAATGGAAATAAATAATTCGAGTGGGGATCGAACCTATTACCATCGCTTTTACAAAGAAATGTTTTTCCCACTGCGCCACGCCTCAATTATTAATTACTCACCACTCAAAATACTTGAAAATATATAAGAGGACACGTAAAGAAAAACGTCAAATCAGCTTCACACTGCATCCCATACAGCAGGGTAAGCAGAGGGAACCTAGTGTTAAGACACTCCGTTTCTTAATTTCCGCTGAATTTTTCGAGGCAATATGTGTTGAGTGGCGGAATTCAACACCGGCTTCGCTTTGGTGCCAGAGCGAAGAAATGAAAATATTAATAAATAATAATTCATTCACCCGTGGGGATCGAACCCACAACCAAATCAAAATAACAAAATTAAATTATTTTCCTTACCTACCCTAATTAAAAAATAATATTTACCGACAAAATACGCTTTTCATTATGATTGAGAGCCCTACGACAAAATACCGAATCCCTTTTATCATTTAAGACAACATTAAAACCAAATGTTGATTCTTGAAGCCCGCTCCCGCCCGAGAGCACTAAAAACGTTTCCTCATGAATAATGTGACCACGCTTTGTGCTACAAAGGGATATTGAAATGGAATATTTTATTTTTACGCCAATTAAAAATAAGAGTCTGTATGGATTGAATTGGGATTTTTAGCTTCTCGATCAATGCTTCTAAAGACATGGGCATAGATTGAGCATATTTGATGCAAAAAGCTGGCTATTTTTTTTATTTTTTTATCTACAATCATTCACTTAGAAATAATACTTTACCTACATACATTCAAATAGTTGACTTTAAAATAGCTAACTAGCTAGCTAGCTAGCTAACAAAACGATTAAAGTATCAAGTAAAACTGAACAGTCAATGTAGCAACTCCTATACAAAGTTAAAAAAATATTTAATATATCCTCATTAAAAAATATTTATGGCTAGATTTTAGCTTCATGTATGCGTAGGCACTGAGCTGCAGCACCAGCACTTTCCACTACATCCTAATGTTAGAAAATAAAAGTAATTTTCTGTAATAATTTACAAAGTACAATTTTTTTTTTATTCTAGTTAAAATAGTTGCTCTGACTGTTTAAGTTTTGCGTATTCAACATCGTATAGTTATACTAAGGCAAAGTATAAAACAAATTAAATTTCATACGTCACGGTCTACACGTCTTAAGTATTCTAAACAATACTGAGGTATTGTAAAGAATCACGAATTATACAGATTGCCGGTAGTATACGAGTATACATATATATACTAGAATTCGATAGATTCCTTAATACTGCATGCATACTGTTTTTGTTTAATTAGATGCAAACTGCAATAGTTGCGCTAAGCGTATAATTCACATAGTTCGAAGGAAAAGTTAATTATAGAGTTCAAAGTTTCAACATCGATCGTGCCAACACTTTGTCTTTGTCGATCTCGTGTATGCTTTGATTTAGAAATGTAATTTACTTGCTATTATTCAATAGAAGCCTTGTATGTTTTAATATATATGTAATATTTAATATAGCTTACGTTAATTATGAAATATACATGTATATGTTTAAATGCGTTAGTATACGTGTAAGTGTTTGAAAATTAATACAATTAACAACAGAAACAATAGTAGGTCTTGGCTCAAGGACGTGCGACTGTAGACGGGAGACAAGAATTGGGCGGAAAGTAAGGAACGGAAGTGTTAATTGACAACGGAATGTTCCATTACTAGGCTCTCTGCGTGGCACTGTCGTAGGTTATTTTCTTACCAGAACTGAAATTCTACGGTACAAAAGTAACGCGGCGCTCAACGCCTCGCGTTGTTTTGTTACCAGAAAGTGAAAGTAATTCAATCGCGCGGGTATCGTACCCTCAACCGTCGCGTTAACAGTCAAACGCTCGGCCATTGCGCTACAACCAATTGAAATATTAGGATAATTAATATATAGTCTCAAATAAATTTAGAATCGTGGTTATATTAGTTATGAATAAAGCGTTCTGCGGACGAGCCGCCTTTCATACGTCTTTCAAACAGGCACATCCAAGCATTAACTCACTGTAACTTACTATGGCTATACGATGCTTATGAAAGCTGATGTTTTAGAAATATGCTAAGAAGATGGTGATAGCTAACAAAGAAAATGTAAAATTCTTCAAAACTTTTTTATACTATTATAGTTTAAGACTTGTAGTATTTTTTACTGAAAAAAAAAATATTAATTTTAAACATGCAGATTAATTATAATTAACAATTTGCTATTAATTTACAAGTATTTACAATAGTTGAGGCCGTCATGGCGCAGCGGCACAAGGGTGTGACTGTAACGCGACGGTTGTGGGTTCGATCCCCACTCGAGGAAGTGGAATATTTATTTACGTTTATATTTCCATTTCTTCGCTCTCGTGTCGAGGTAAAGCGCGGCGTTGAGTTCTGCCACTCAGCACGCAATGCCTCCAAAATTCGGCAGAGAGTGGGGAACGGAATGTCTTAACAGTAGGTTCCCTCTGCCTACCCTGCTGTGTGCGGGATACAGCGTGAAGCATTTTCTCTTGTAACCAGACCGAAAAAATTAAAATAATTTATAATGTCTCGCAAAATAAAACAACTACGAGTATATCTTACAAGCAATACAAATAAAGCGGAAGCAGCGGCATAATAACCCAACCACATTTATTCCTCATACTACCCACATATATCACATGCCATATAAAACTTATTGAGCACTTCTCATGCAACTTGCGAAACTTATTACTGTTCGATATTGCATCGGAGAAGATAAACATAAGACAGCCAGTCCATAATGTAAATATGGAAATGGTATTCAGTTGTTTTTGGACGAGGCCTGGCCTGGTAAGTGAGTCAGGATATTGCTATCATTGATGCCAGCTTATGATTTTTGGTGTATTATTTGGGGAATGGGAGTATATTGTAGAGGTTATGTGTTTCGGAAATAGTTGAAAATTTGTGATTGAAGTGATTAGAAGCTGTTGGTTATTGTACTGGTAACGTACGCCAAAATACGGTTTAGCCCTATTAAATATCTATTAAATCGGTTTAATAAAATCCTTCATTAATTCAGCAGCTACAGTTCCACAGACGGTCACACAGACAGACAGATCAAACAGTTTTGTTAAAATCCACAAAGCATAGCAATATTACACAGTATCCTAAACATTTGTCGTAATTTTTTAACTTTCCAATCTCCTAATATATAAAAGTATACCAAAATTTCCACCATAAAAGAAAATATCTGTAGAGTACACCATTCTTATCTTGTTTTAAATTATAATTCGTTAAATTTAACTCAATGTTTCGTTTGAATCAAGATAAAAGCCGAAAACGTTTGAAATAGATCAAGGACAGGCCTTCCCCCGTAACTGTTCAGCTTATTTATCTACAGAGCAAATAGAGGTCAAACGTTGGTATGAAAAATGATGGTTTGTCACTGCGGTTAGGTTATGAACTGAATACGCAATCGATTTGTTGTCTCTCCATTCTCCACTTTTTACCCAGTTCAATTTAATCTTGATACCTCTAAGCGATCTCTAGATAAATGGTCTCGACAGACGAAACACAAAGTAATTCTATAAGGGTACCGTTTTTTCATTCCTTTTGAGTTACGGAACCCTAAAAATGAAAACCGTTTCGGCATTTTCAAAAGTTAATACGTTGAACACGACAAGCCCACCGTCTTACGCATTATCATAACAACGTGAATGTAAATAATCTTGTTCTGAGAACTCCAGGGTTTTTGGATTACAGGATTTTGACGAAGACAGTTAGATTTTTACATGATGATAAGCTATTTTTGGATATTGTGTTTAAACATTTATTTCAAAGAATTACATTTAACACAGAGGCCGTTGTGGCACCCAAGCATGCGACTATAAAACGCGACGATTGTCGGTTCAATTCCCACTTGGTAGAATGAAATATTTCATATTTTGATTTCCTCCATATCCTCCAAAATTCTGCGGAAAATAATAACGGAAGCTTCTAAATGGGAAAAGAGTATCTTAACACTAGGTTCCCAGGTTCTGTCCACCTACTCTCTTATGTGCAGGATACAGCCTGAAGCTAAAAAAATTAGCATGGATAAAAGAAGAGAATGAACTTTGTGAACACATTATCTTAAGTGGTAGAACCAAACGTCTCGTTCCGTATGAAACTTATATTAATGAATTAACTTACATTTTTTTCTCCAGGCTATAAGCCTGTTACAATTTAATGATTTAATGAAAGTTTCAGCATTCAAACCTTAGTTTGGTCTGTCAGTCAGAGTTAGTCAATTTTTATTTGCGCAGTTTCAAAAAGGTAATCAAAATTATTTTTTNCTCAATGTTTCGTTTGAATCAAGATAAAAGCCGAAAACGTTTGAAATAGATCAAGGACAGGCCTTCCCCCGTAACTGTTCAGCTTATTTATCTACAGAGCAAATAGAGGTCAAACGTTGGTATGAAAAATGATGGTTTGTCACTGCGGTTAGGTTATGAACTGAATACGCAATCGATTTGTTGTCTCTCCATTCTCCACTTTTTACCCAGTTCAATTTAATCTTGATACCTCTAAGCGATCTCTAGATAAATGGTCTCGACAGACGAAACACAAAGTAATTCTATAAGGGTACGGTTTTTTCATTCCTTTTGAGTTACGGAACCCTAAAAATGAAAACGTTTCGGCATTTTCAAAGTTAATACGTTGAACACGACAAGCCACCGTCTTACGCATTATCATAACAACGTGAATGTAAATAATCTTGTTTTGAGAACTCCAGGGTTTTTGGATTACAGGATTTTGACGAAGACAGTTAGGTTTTTACACGATGATAAGCTATTTTTGGATATTATATTTAAACATTTATTTGACAGAATTTAATTTACACGCCTTCGTGGCACCCAAGCATGCAAATCGCGACGATTGTTGGTTCAAATCCCACTTGGTTGAATGAAATATTTCATATTTAAATTTCCATGATCTCGTAACAAAGTATATCGCGGCATTAACTTCTGCCACTCAACACGTAATGCCTCAAAAATTCTGCGGAAAATGGGAACGGAAGGGTATAAATGGGAAAAGAGCATCTTAACACTAGTTTCCCAGGTTCTGTCTACCTACACTGTTACGTGCAGGATACAGCCTAAAGCTAAAAAAGTTAGCATGGATAAAAGAAGAGATGAAATTTGTGAACACATTATCTTAAGTGGTAGAACCAAACGTCTCACTCTGTATGAAACTTATATTAATAAATTAACTTACAGTTTTTTCTCCAGGCTATAAGCCTGTTACAATTTAATGATTTAAGTTTCAGAATGCCAACCGTAGTTTGGTCAGTCAGTCAGAGTTAGCCAATTATTATTTGCGCAGTTTCAAAAAGCCAATCAAAATTATTTTTTCTTGGATTTTGCCCAACCTTCTTTATCATCATATTCGTGCGTCGGATGATATAATTCTCTAAGGATTTTTCCACGTGAAAACAATGATTTTTCCTTACCATTTAAAAAGAATCGCTAAAGTCGATAAAACAAATGATAAGTTAAGAACCACTTCTAATAACATTAAGTGTCATCGAGGACTGTAGAGCTCTCCATTTGTCATATTGTCGTAGCACTTAAATAAAATATTTTTAGGTAAGTATTAGATGGTACGAGAAATTGGACAGCAGGGTGGTGTAAATGGATTTAGTTTCATCATATTATGTCAGTTGTGGGTTCAAATATAGAAGCAGAATTTGTAAGATTTTTTTGATCACAAAAAGATTTTTATGGTTCGAACTAGTGGGGTACTTCCTGAGAAGCGCGTTACGTTCAACCAAACATTCTGAATAGATGATTAGATATAGGTACATTATTACTAATTTTCATATTAAACACTTCAGTTTAAGAGTCTTAATTAGATATATTGGATGTAAAAACTAAAAAAAAACTGCTTTCCACTTACATGTTTCAATATTTATATTTAGTTTCAACTAATTGAAACATGAAACTAAAAAAAGACAATAAAAACGAACGCCCGCGGCCTCTGCCTAGATTATCTCATTAAAAACGTTAAAAAATGTTATAACCGTTGAATGTCAAGCATTACAGCAATCTAGAACTATTCATACAGCCCTTCTTGAGTTATTTAATATCTGATTCAGATTTAAAGCTAAATTGGAGTACACGGTGAAATTCATTTGATGCGAATTCTTTCGATCTCACTTTTGAATAGGGGTAATGAGAACGTAGGATTTTCTTTTTGATATATTTTTTTGAATCACGCTTAGAGAAATTCTCGTAAATTACAAATGTATTTTTACTTGACTGTGCGACGCAGAGGCGGCTATGTTTGTGTGTGTGTGTGTTTGTGTAGGGTTTGTGTATGTGTGTGTGTTTGTTTGTGTGTGGTTGGTTATGTGTGTGTGTGTGTGTATATATTTATGTGTATTTCAAGTTTATGTGTGTTGCATCGAGTATGTGTGTGGGTATAATATAGCATCCAATATTAAGACGTTACGTTATCTGCTTTTAGTTAAGCTAAAAGTTAATAATTAATATTATATGATTTAAATAGTTAAATTCAATCTATAATTTAGTGAACAGTCTAGACATAATAATTAAAGCCGTTAATAGCCTATTAAGTTGTGCGGTAATTTGTATTGCAAAGCGATGTTGCATAATTGGTATAATTATCGATATATTTTAAGCTAGCTGCTTGTACCTGCATCTCTTTGTGTATGGGGAATAAGATATTTTAAAACCGGAAGTGATTAAATTGAATATCTTATACCTACCAATGGGGCACGCAGTATCTTAACACTAGGTTCACTCCTATCCTTCTGAGTGCAGAATACATAGTGAAGCTTTTTTTACTATTCATTAGTAGAAGCAGAGTGACTTAACACTAGGTTCCTAAATTCCCTATGCCGACCCTGCTGTGTGGGGGATATAGCTTAAAGCTATGAAGCTAAAAGAACATTCATATTATATTCTCGATGGTCAAACTAAGTTTCCACCCGCCTCTCTCATCACAAATGAAATATGCATGAAGAAAAAACATATTATTAAAAGCTTTTAAAACTATAAAAACGCTTTATAAACTCACTGTCCAAGCGCATTTAAATCGAATGTAAATTAAACAAATCGAGCGGTAATTCCCCTATAATAGAGCGTCATTAAAAATTAAAAGAAATGGAAAAAAAAGTTAATTAAAAGTCTTTATGCATCGATCGGACGACTGCGTTATTCCAGTTTATTCCGCAGTGGGTAGTTGGAAATACTTGTTGAAACTGTACCTCTAGTATAGGCTAGAGGTTGCTGTTTTGTTTTATATTTTACTACACTCGTTAGTTTAACCTATAAAAGTTTGTGTGCAAAATGGCGTGAATCAATTTACTGACTTTATCAAAAAATGGCCCTGTAACATTTGAAATCTAAAGCTCTTTCAAATCAATTTAAATTTTAAATTGATGATGATCGAGATTCCATCGTTGCGCAGCGACACAGCGTTCAGTTTTTGTAACGACGGCTGTGCGTTTGATTCCCACTCGGGGAATTAATTATTTTTAATTTGATTTTGTGTCGGACATTGTCCAAAAGATCCCCTTAACACTAGATTCCCTCTGTCAGATTACCCAGCAATTGATGTTTCACGTTTTAACTCGCATCTAATAAAATAGGCAAAGGCATCTGAGTTTCCGCGTTTCGCTGAAACGATTGCTCTGGGAGATGTCACATCATAAAAACCAAGAGCATAAATCCCATCTACCCTTAAAAGGCAAAAAACTAGTGACAGATCTTCAATTTTTTTTATATTCGTGCTTTATGTCCACCAAGGGCAGCCAGACTGCACTGACTGACTGCCTCCTAACAATACAATCTCTGCCAATTGTTAACGTCATTAACCTCTTAAACATGCCCTGGGGGTGGACCTCATGCTTCTTAGGATCTTAAGTCACCTTTCCAATTATCCTAATGTAAGGCATTAAGTATATTGAAAATTTATATCATTAGATATTTCTAAACATAGATACGTATCGATTTTAAGTCATAGACTAAAATAACTAAATCAAGTTTTGTTATCGTTATAGCTTATAATAATTAACGCCCTCGCTAGCGCTTATCGAGTCTATGCAATCTATAGACTATAGTACCTATAGTACAAGTAGTTTATTCGAAATAGAATAACGAAGTTTATGAGAGAAGCAAATTAAAGCCGTATTGTAAGGTGCAGTTCCCAGTTTGTATGTAGTGGACGCGACTTCCGCCGTTCCATTGAAAAGTTGACGGAAACAGAACTACTGGCAAGTTGGAATTGAAAAACATTGTTCTTCGTGATACTTTGATGGTAAATGATTTTTTGTTTTGACGATGTTTGTTGAAATTCATGAATTAAATATTAATAATAAAAAAATTAAATGGTCCTGGCATAGCGGCATAGCTTTTGACTTAAACGCGATAGTTGTGGGTTCAATTCTCATTTGGGGTTATCAAGATAAAGCGCGATATTGAATTCCGCCATTCAACTTACCACATCTTGAAAATTAGGCGGAAAGTGAGTATTGGTGTACACAAGGTTCCCTCTACCTACCAGGTATTTAAGACACCATGGTACAGGGAACCTAGTGTTATTAATGACTACTATATTTTTACTACTATTAAGTATATTTTAATAGGCATAATTAGGCAGTTGCATCACGCGCCGCTCTATATACAATGTCTCGAAAATTGAGAGGAAAATATCTTAACATTCGTTTTCTCTATAACCTATGGATAATTTTTCCAAGCCCACAATTGCTAAATTGAGTTCTAATTCTAGATAGTGTCTAATCACTAAATTCTCTCATTAAATTCATTTATCTAACGATTGAAAATTTAGCATTTCCAATATAAAGCTTATAATACAAACCGACCTCAATTTGTTCAAAAGCCTCTAATAACAATATTACTGCTAAAACCGATTGGTGGAATAATCCGATAAAATGGTTTCATATTTAACTAACTTATTACACTACACGAACAAAGCTACAATTGAGTATTTTAGGTTTTGAATTGATAATTAGGTATTGAGTCTCTTATAGTTATAGTGGTACATCGTCTGGCTGTAAATGCGACTATTGTGAGTTCCATTTCCACTCGGAGGAATGAATTATTTTTACATCTTCAATCTGGTAAAAAGGCAAAACGGCAAACGGCTTAGACATGGTCCCTTTTGACAATGTAAAACTTTTTTAGCATACATAGGATCAATGAAGATTTTTGATATTTTATTTACATCGGTCTACTGGAGCGCTCTACCAAGGTTCTCCCAACTAAAACTTTTTTTTCAAAACATAATTTTTACAGCTAATTTATAAACCAATTAATAAAATAATATAATATAAAAAAAACTTACTGTCAGTCAAAGTCAATTTAGCTCTATAACCAGCGTAATGTCTGGAATGATCAGACCGGAAGCGGAGTTTAAGTGTGTTTCCTCTCGACTGGTACCGCAGCAGCTTGAGCTTCCCGCTCCAATCGCCGCAGAGACGCCTCGCGCGTGTGGAGTGCGTGTCGCGCGACCAGCCCGCGCTGATTGAATCCGACTCTGGGAGGAGAGTTTCTAGTTCCTCCCAAACCTGTTGAGAAAGAGTTGTGTAAGTTATACTTTTTTTAACTTTACACTGTTACCAGCAAGTAGCATTGTAGGCAGAGGGAATGTAGTGTTAAGACACTATATTGTTATCAAAACATTTCCCATGCCCTACTTTCAAACTGCTAAATTCTGGTGGAGTTATATGTTAAGCGGCGGAATTCAACGCCGCGCTTTGCCATGTTACCAGAACGAAGAAATTTAAACATCAAAGATTTGATTTCCTCGAGTGGGAATCGAACCTATTACTAATTTTAAGAAGTAAAAGAAGCGTGTAAATGATTGTTTGATGTGAAGCTGGCGTCTTGGTACTTCGAACATTTCCGAAAACTTGCGGAAAAGTAGTACACAATGAGATAAGATATAGGTACTTGGAGAAATAGCTGTTCTTATTTTTGTTATTAATTGGCTCAAAAAAACTGTTACTTATTATTGAGAGCATGAACTTTTGCACCAACCTACCACAGGCTCCTAGCTCGTTAAGTATTAAACATTTTATCTTAAGTAATATATTTAGAAATATTGTTACCTCGTTGTCTGAACTGAAGCCATGATGATCGTGTGCGACCCAGTCCTCTGCGTATTCTGTTATATTCTCTAAACCTGATTCTATGATCTCTAGGAAGTCGTAGCTGCAACTGTTTGAGAAAAATAAAGTTTTATTACAAATTTAGTCACTGAAACTCCTAATAATTATATGAACTAACTTAAACATCTTTCTCCTTTTACCCGATTTAATTAGACAGCAGCAAGTAAGATTATAACTAGTTTCCTTTAAATATGTATTCCGCAAAATAAATTAAGTTCTCAGTTCTAAAATACAACTAGCAACTGCGAAATGCGGAAATTTCATTTAAATTGTTATGCATGAGAGGTAAAGATTTTAATACAAGAGAAGACAGCATCACGCGACGAGCTCACATCGCGTTCGCAAAGAATTTTAAAATTTTATATACAAAATTTTATTATTTATATGTATACTGTATTTTTAGAAGTGGTTTTTTTTTTCATGCGAGATGTAGCTGCATGTAACTGGGTAAGTAGAGGCATACATAGTCCCCACTTTTCGCGGAATTTTCAAGATATTGCGTTTTGAGTGGTGGAACCCAAGACCCCGGAGTGGGAATCGAACCCATAAACACCATATTTACGATCTCCTCTTGCGCTACGATGACCACATTAAAATACAAGCAATTCTGAATAGTCAAAATACATTAAAATGTTGATAATTTTTGTCAGTCGTATCAGAAGCTACCATCGGCTCAGAAGACAGTTTTCAGAACAATCGATTCGAAATCGAATTCAGAAAGAAAGAATCGAATCGATGTTTATTTCACTTACACGCAAAATCTACGGACCGGATTTAGTTGAAATGTGACGGAAAACATAAAATTTTGAACGTAGCGGGATTTGTACCTGCGCCTCTTGGAAATCATCCAATCGCTCTGACCACTAAGTCATACGTTCAATTTTTTATACATTTAAAAAAAAAACATATCTTGATATGTTGCTAATACTTTATGAAAATTTATCTCTCCCGCTTTATTGAAGTTCAAATAGTTTAACGCTACTAAATTCATATTTAGAAACGTACTAAATAAAATTATATCGAACTTGAGCAACAAGTCTTCTACTTCTTAAGTAATAATTTTGTTATCAAACGATATTGTCTAGTTTAAGTTTTTTTTAGCCTATCCAGATCTGTTGGCACTCGCATATATTATATTAAAATTTATGATCTAGGGATTAGGGCGTACCAAATTTCACAATTCTCTTTAAAAATAGTTCAAAATTTTTTTTTATATTCACGTATTAATTAATATATAGATATCCTATTTTCCATCAAAATTTTAATTTTAAACTCTCTCTCTGTTGTTAAGATATTTTAGCTAAAGGATGGATTCCACCTATATGTATTTAGTAGTCTGTCAATATTGGAACCAATATCGGTTCCACTTACGCTTAGTTTGTCGCACCTGTATACACTGCCTTAGTAAAGATTGATTATATAATAGTATGTAGGTATCTCTTAGGTATTTAGAGCCTTTTACGGTACAGTAGAAACGTGTTGACAGTGGTTGAAATTTAACTTTTCTCTAGGAAAAGGAAAAACTCTTAGGAACAGGAAAAACTAGTATTAACACTAGGTTCCCAGGTTCCCTATGCCTATCCAGATATGTTCGGGATACAGGGTGAAACTAAAAAAAATGTGATATATATTGCTTACAAGATTTTCATTTCAAGAAACACTGTAACAATGACTTAGAAAGGATCTTACGTAACACCTCTTGATGGATAACGAGAATATTTTATAAACTAAAACTGCTCTCTCTAGTGCCATAAAATCTGTACTGAAATTTGGTTTATACAGTTTGTAAGTTTGTTTTGTATGAACCATATATTTTAATATGTTAAAGATATCAATAATTTAGTTTATCCAGGAAAAGCTGATGTAGGAACTTACTAAAACTGTTTCCGTTATTATTAAAAAAAAATCAGCTTCACGCTGTAATCCACATACAGCAGGGTAAGCAGAGGGAACCTAATGTTAAGACAGTCCGTTTGCCCCAGTTTTTATTTTTTTTGTTCATATCAAATATGAATAAAAAAAATAACATATAGCATAAATATAATTTTATAGAACGGCGTAGAATTCTGTCTACTCTGCTATATTCGAAATAAGCGTGAAGCTAAAAAAATGCAGTCTTTAATATACTAAATAGTAGTCTTGTTAGGTTCGTTGACGTTACGAAACGTTATGAAATTGTAAGAAAAATAGAAAACTTTCTCAAAGTAGATAAAGTAAATCTAACATAAAACTTAACATACATACATATATAAAAGAAACTAACAATATTTCATATGAAAAATACCAAGAATGAAAAAGTCTTAGTAATATATCAAAAAAATCAGATTTGTTCAGTGTAAATTAGAATAAAGTTCGTTCAGTGTAACGTATATGCGCGCTTGCCTCTCTTTGTTTACTTCGCATTCAATAAAGGAATTTCTAGGGAATGTAGACATCCATTTACATTTTTCACTTTCAATTCGCCGAGTTTTAGCTGAATTTTTTGAGATTTTGGTGCTTTTTTTGATAATTAGAATATTTTTTTAGCTTTACAGAGGAAACCTGGAAATTTAGTGTTAAGATACCTCGTTCTCATTAAGACACTTTGGTTCCCAATACTAAATTATTGAGACATTACGTGTTGAGTGGCGAAACTCAACGCTACCCATTGCTTTGTTTCTACAGCAACGAAATTTAATAATAATATATTTCCGTTTTACTATTTTTATTAAATAAATTAAAACTAAAACCAAGATTTGAAACAATCCGAAAGTCTTAAGAAATAAATTACAACTTCCACAATATTAAAGTTCACCAAGTTTTTTCGGGAAGTAGCATAAAAAATTCTTCAATCGCAACCGTTTAAGGCGTGACGTTGAAAAAAAGGGGATTCGGAAGCAAGCTTTAAAGATAAAAATCTTTCTTCGGTAAAGATTCCTAGTGGGATGTAATGGTAGCCATTTTTCGTAGACATCTGTGCCCTTGCTGTCTAATGGACGGTGTATCCTGTGCTCCGAGAACTGCTAGAAGTGCTGTAATTATTTTTTGTCCAGTTCAATTATTATATAAAACAATATTGGTGTTTAATTAACAGTATATATGTTGTAGTTCCAATTTCAAAAATGTGACAGTAAAGTGCAAAAAGACATTGTATCGATATCTTTGCTTATCGCCATCGCATAGTAGTATGGAAATTCCGCCTTTCTCTTCCTATTGTTGGTGCATCCCTATCGGATATTTTTTTACTTCATGCTGTATCCTGAACATAGCAGGATAAGCAAAGAGAACATCAGAACCTCTAGTACTAAAACATTCCGTTCTCATGAAAAATCGTCGGTTTCTGCCGAATTCTTGAAGCACTAAATTGCCGCGCCTTGCCGTGTTACTATAGCAAACAAAGTGACAATATAAAAAAAAATCAATCCCCGAGTAGGAATAGAACCAGCAACCTTCGCCTTTACGTACACGTTTGCCTACACCTCACCCGACTCTGGGTCATAATTTCCTTTAAAACCCAGATCTTACAACACCAAAGACATTGATGTCTCATCCAGTAAACACGTCTATATGACGGGTAGCTAGATTTCTGTTGAGTCACCGATCTGTTACGTGATACAGCATTACTATTACTCAACGTATCTACCGTCGCGCTCCGTCTGCCAAGAATCGCGGCCAAGTACCTACGGGTTTGCGATGGCTACTTTGTAAAAGTTTGTTTTTTGGCTTTTGTGCTTTAGTTTTTTTAATAGTTTTTGTTAAGAAATAAATATATATTTTTTCTATATTAGAATACTATAATTTAGATACTTTAATAGAATAATATAAATGTACAGATATTTGATGCCGTCGTAGGGTAGACTGTGTCTGTAAACGCCATGGCTGTGGCTTGGATCCCCGTTGGAGAGAATTAAAAATTTTCATTACTTCGCTTTAAAAAGACAACAGGAAGAGCAGAGAAAGGAATATCTAGACACTAGGTTATACCGTCTACCGTGTTATATAGGTGTTTGTATATAGTAACAAGCTGAATGTATATAAATATACATATATTTTGATAAGATTTTATTTGATTTGCTATGTTAGTGTGTGTGAAATCTTGCAAGCTCGATTTGACCTACTTTACTTCCCAGTATCCGATAGAGATGAAATTTGTATTACGACATTAGCTCTGATGACAATGAAATTACATTAATAAATATAGTTGTTAATCCAAAATTCTGTTCCTCTTGTTGTTAAATGCATAAAATTTCTTGATTTTAGTGGAATTTAAGCAAAAAAGTTTAACTTGAAACGTAGTACCGTTGTTCGCTACAAGCTACCAACTCGCAAAGCTCTAGTAAGTGAACACGCGTCGGATGAATGCTACAATATTTTACTAGAGGTAGAGTAACTCGCGGTGTTGCTTTAATATTTCAAAAGCGATTTCGACGTTCTGTTCATTTTTGTACTCATGTATAATGTGTAATGTACGTGAAACTTCAGTATAAGTTATTTATATTTTAAACTAGCTTTTGCATGCGGCTTCTCTCGCGTGAAAATTGGGCGGTGTGTGCGGAACTGTTTTAATTCCCCTATGCTTATCCTGCTGTACCTTTAGTATCCTGCGCATAATAGGATGGGCAAAGAGAACCTGGAAACATAGTGTTAGGGCACTCTGTTCCCATTAAAACACTTTCGTTCCCCTATTTCTGCCGAATCATGGAGGTATTGCGTGTTGAAAGGTGGACCTCAACGCTATGAGTTTAATCTATTTTAAATCTTTCTCTATACGTATGCTTATACTTTAGAATAATAAGTACAGTATAAAATCGAGCTACCCACGCTCGCACGTTTTAAAGGTTAAATAGAAGAATTTATACCTAGAACATTTTCTTTATACTTTTGTTCATAATTACAAGTGTATTCTTATGTAATAGTAATTAAAGAGGTTATCTTTCGAGGTACTTTTAAAATAGTACTTGTATTCCTTCAAAAGTAATTAAAAGAAATATCAGCTCTAATTTACTTCGATTTTTCTTCGTGAGAAAATTACTGATTCTCTAAGTTGCAGTTTTGTAGTTATTGTGGTATACCACAATAATATATTAATTTTAAATTAGAAAAAAACAAATAATTCTGATGTGATTATCAGTTTTTGAAACGTTTGGCAAAGATTGAACAATACGAACATACTCTTATAATAAAAGCGGTCTCACCAAACCTTAATGAGTTCCGGGGGTCCCCATATACCAGTATAATAAATACTGTATTTTCCATTGTTAACCTAGTTCCACCACCTCTCTCACTATCAACTTTATCTTACATGATAATGATATACAAACTAGGTATTTTTTTTTATATAAAACAACACAATTCTTGTAGAATAATAATAATAATAATAATAAAAAAACAGCAAATAAAGTAAACCCATCAGTTTCCCGATAACCCCGTCCAGTTGCGGACACGGCGATAGGAGATTTATTACCGTCGGCTCGTATTAACGTAATCTCTTTAAGAATCGATGGCTCTATCACTGAGATGTTGTCTGGCTAGTTACAAGTTTTGATTGATTTTGTAATGAGCTAGCTGAGTTGGTTTTAACCTACTTTTAAGGGGGGAAGTTCTTAATCTGTCTGTATGTTATATTAGAGTAATTTTTTGTAGTTACCACGATGGACACGTTTATTAAAAAATATTCATGAAAAACAAGAAATCCCGACAAAATAAAAACTAAAAAGAAAAAAGAAACAAGCCCATTAGTTTATTAAAATTATTTTTTTAGTATATAGTTAAGTTCTGCCACTTAATACGCAACACGAATTCGGGTAGAAAGCGGAGAATGGAGTATATTGGCACTAGTTTCTATATGCTTACTCTACTAAATGCGGGATCGAGCGTGAATCTACAGCGTAGTATTTTAATTTAGATTAACTTAATTAATCCAATAACAAACTGTCACTTAAAATTTGTTTACATACATAAATTGATGGTTTAAACCGCGTTTTGACTAGCAGAACGTAATAAGGATAAATGAATTAGGCGAGAGCGTGCCGGCTTACTGCCAGTCAAAGCTAAATCCCTATTTAATAATAAACAAGCGAACGTTTATAGATACATGGATTTACTTAGGCTTCATTGAATTTATAAAATAAAATAATAGAGGCCGTCGGGGCACAAGGGTGTGATGGTGTGACGGTTATGGGTTCGATTCCTACTCGATGGAATAAATTATTATTTATTAATATTTTTATTTCTTCGCTCTGGCACCAAGGCAAAGGCTTGGCGTTGAAGTTCCACCACCACCAAGAACGATATATCTGTGTATTATTTAAATTTTACAGTCACGCTTGCTAATAAACTTTTTGTGTTATCAAAATAACGCTTAACTACACCCTCAGCTTTTAGTTTAAAGCCAAACAATGGATAGAGGATGCCGTAAATAAAATTTGCATACTGTTAAAATTGGAAAAACTTTACTAAAATATATTGCAAATTTGTGATAAAAGTTGCGCCAAACATCATTGCAAAATATTGATATAGTTTTTTTTATTTCACGATAGTTATTTATTTGACCTTTTAGGGCATGCATAACCTTCGAGTTCTATGTTCCCGAAGTCCAACGGAACAATAAAAATCAGCATCAAGCTTTTTCCCGCATAGCAGCATATCTGGGTTTGATTCCCACTCATGGGAGTTAAATTAAAAAATAGTTTCACGCTGTTTCCCGCACACAGCAATGTAAGCAGAGGAAGCCTAGTGTTAAAACACTCCGTTCCTCATTTTCAGCCGAGTTAGTTAGCCCTTATTAAATTACTGTGAAATATTTCTCGCTTATAATATTTGTGTACCCGTCATAAAGTAAATTCCACGGTCCATTCAACATAGCAGCATGATGTCTACGTAACATTTACGTAGAACTAGTGTAGCACGTCTGACTGACGTAGCTTGTAGCGCTACGGGCTGCCAGTTTAAATACAATTTCTCATTCTGAAGAAGCAAAATTGATAGAATTAAATTTAAAAAATATTTTTTATTTAGCGTCACGCTGTATGGTAACTCTGCTTCCTTGGAGGTAGGTAGAGTTACCATAGACATACCATTATTGACTTTCCCCCTTACTTTCGAGACATTTCTAATTGAGGGGCGAAATTCAACGGCGCGCTTTACCTTGGCACCAGAACGAAGAAAGGAAAATATAAATTTAAATAAAATAAAATTATTTTCTAAATATATGTTATATTTCCAAAATCCAAATAAATTATGAAAATACTTATAATTCTTATTCCTGCATCAGTTTTCTTCAGTTTTACGGATTATTTATTACCCTTAAGCGATTTGTTTGTAACAGAATCCCGCGACAAGCGTCTTGACGTACTGATAAACGAGACTGTCTTTATCTTGGGAGCTTTTAACATCACAAAGCGAATTTCTAAAGGAATTGACGTTGGATGAATGTAGAAATAAAATGTCTTTTATAAGGCGTTACTTACTTTTGTACTGTATTTTGTACAGTGATTGTAAATGCGACAGGTTGCAGGTTCAATTTCATTTCGAGGTAATTAAATATTTAATATTTTCATTTGTTCGCTCTGGTTTGGCGTAAAGCGCGACATTTAGTTCCCCTACTTAACGCACGCAATGCCTCTAGAATTTGATGGAAAGTGTGGAGTGGAGTGCCTTAATACTACGCTCTTCCTCTGCCCACCCTGCTACATGTGGAATACAGGATGATGCTTAGAAAAACACCGAAAAAAATATATTGTAATTTGACATTGTGGTGCAGTATTGATGCATTGATTGAAGTATTGCTACTCAGCATTGATGATGTCCATCGTGTTGTCGTTGGTGCCGAGCTCAGAGCAGTGAATGAAAGAAGAAGAAGAAAATATTAAATATTTGATTTCTTGGAGTGGGGATTGAACCCATAGCCTCTGCGCCATGACTGACATCAATATGCAATAAATATGTAAATATAAACTAAGCATTATGAAAGATATACTATTGCTGTGCGCGAGCTTCCATAATATAACGTCTATTTATGTATGACTTTTACTAATAATTAAACAATAATATCCAAAATCCACCAATAAATAACAGTATAATAACTTCAAAACAACGTAAATAAAATATGTCAGACTAATGTATGGCGGTACACCGGTCACGTCCGCGGTTATAGTCCATTTGTCTAATGCCATCAAATCGCGTAATTTGTACTTCAATTATTACTTTAACAAGTTATGGGCGACAGCGTTTTTGATTAAAATTTTTATGTTTTTTTATTAATATACTAGCGGCCTGCCCGCGGCTTCGCCTGTGTAAACTACGTTATTATTAATTCTATAAGTTCTATAAGTGACGTCCATGCAAAATTTGAGACTCCTAGCATTTGTAGTAACGAAGTTTCATACAAATTTTTCAACCCCAAAAACATCCCCTTAGAAGTCGAATATTGCAAATTCCCGTTTTAGCGAGCACCTACGTCCTATAAGTAACTCCTATGCAAAATTTGAGATT